>CM076579.1:103521552-103779884 GCA_034641835.2 Pinus albicaulis
TGAAATAGAAAACAAAACAAAATTGAATATTCCCATTAGCTTAGGACAGGAGGGCGAATTATGGCACAGGAGATTTGGGCCATCTTGACCATGGCGCCTTGAAGATTTTGCAGCAAATTTCTACTGGACTTCCCAAGGGTACTCTTGCGCAGTTAGATCAGTGCAATGGATTTACTATGGGTAAGTTTGCGAAGACCACCTTTCATGAGAAGGAGAATCATGCTTCGGTGATCCTAGAGAGAATTCACACAGATGTGTGTGGCCTTTACCGGTTGCTTCAACAATAAAACAAAGGTATTATTTTATATTTTTTGATGAATATTCTCATAGATGCTGGATCTTCTTCATGCAGAATAAGAGTGAAACATTCTCAAAGTTCTGTGATTTTAAAGCATTGGTGGAGAAGGAGTCGGGGAAGCAAGTGAAGGCTCTACGGAGCAATAATGGTGGTTAATATATCTCAAATGAATTCAAAGACTTCTGTAGCAAACAATGAATTCTAAGAGAAATAATATCGCCTCATAACCCACAGCAGAATGGGGTCGTGTAGAGGAAAAACAGAACAATCGTGGGTGCGGCACGAGCTATGCTTGAGAGGGAGCTAGAATTTCATGCAGAGGAAGAACCGCCTATTCCGAAAGATGAGCCTCCAGATGTGGATCAGCCATAAGAGGAATTTCATGGAGTGGAGAGTCCACTCATGCGAGGAGCCAAACATAAACTGGCGAGGAAATTGTGCCCCAAGAGTGAGAGACACAAAGCTTAATATGGCACAATGTGTGAGTCCCTACATCACAGTGACCAAGCAGACATTAACCTAAACATTTCTTTGGATACATAGCTTTTATGAGCAAGTGTGTCATGAAAAGGCCATCTTCTTTTGAAGAAGCAGCGGAGCCCACATGGGTAGATGCCATGGTGGAGGTATGACTCCATTATAAAACAATTCTTGGGAAATTGTTCCAAGGCCGATGGAGGTAAATTAGTGGTAGATTAAAGAAATGGATGTACAAGGTAAAAGCTACTGATGGGAGCGTCGAAGTATAGAGCAAAGATTTGTTGCTTGAAGGCTTCTCACAGATCGATGGGATTGATTATGAAGAAACCTTCGCACCTATCGCATGGTATTATTCCATAAGGACCATCCTTTCTCTCTCAACGCATATTGGTTGGAACATTTATCAGATGGATGTGAAGACTGTGTTTCTCAATGGGATCATTGAGGAACAAGTGTACATTGAGAAGCCTAAATGATTTTAGATCTTCAACAGCGAGTCGCATGTGCGGACTCAAAGAGCGCTTGTTGGCCGGATAAATCGATCTTGCGGACAAGACCGATCTCCCTAGTATCAGAAGATAGTCTAGCAACAAACAGACAAACAAACCTATCTTTCTCTAGACATATGCGATTTATAAGTAAATACTACAAAGGTGTTAAGGCCTTACCTTAGATCCAGTGCTTGTTCGTAGTAGTCATCCTCCAAATGCTCGAAAGAGTTATCTTTGCAGACCTGCAATCACAAACAAGAAAACATTAAATAGCACCTACATAGTAAATATTATAAATCATATCTATCATGGTGATCAAGGAATCCATAAAATAAACAGTTAATTAACAGCTTATTGAGAAAAACAAATTTATTTGTATTAAATTTGAATAGTAGAAGAACCTTACAACCTTTTCAGCCTTGATGTTGAACAGGCCTTCCCGGGGTCCGAAGCAGGAATCTCCTTTACTCTGACAAGCCTTGCACTCTTCCAACCGAGACACATAGAGGTATGTAATCTTTCCTCACAAAATCTCAGTTAAAGGAGTCTAAATTCCAACAACACTTTACCTCAAATAATACGAAAGCTTGAACTCCCTTTGAGGCTACCCAAGGCCTCTTTTTATAGTGCAAAAGAGGAGGTTACAGTTCCAATTATGAAGGGATAAAGTCCTCCTTCAAAGGGATAAGCTCCTCACATCAAGGGGTTATCTCCTTAAGGTATGGGATACATGAACCTCAAAAGAGCGGACTTGCCACCGCAAGAATTCTTCCAGGAGCTTCTAGAAATGATTGAAAGTGAGCTTTTGAGTTTACTTTGCGCCTTTTTAATCTTTTACAGGGGTCCACACCCTTAACACAGAAAAGTGCGTTCAGGTACGCAGGAGTCATGAACATTAGGTGTGGGACCACAGGTAATATAAAGAGAAAGTGCCATACCAGAGTTTTAGAGACTTTTGAGAGATTTTCTCTTATCTTTAAGGCTTGACATGAGGAACTGATATTTTAGACTTGCAAAGGAGGAAAGTATGAGTGATAATGATCTCATATAGATAGTAGAATGTCAGGATGACAATTTTCAGTGCAACAGATTTCCCCATAAAGTGCGAAGTCTGTAATAGATGAAGATAGAGTCTGTCATGTACAAAGAGTGAAGTACTTTGTCATTTCAAGGATCATCCTGTGGACACCCCAGTCGGAACCTGTAAAAAAATTCAATGCGAAATATATATATGTAGACATATCATCGCTGAGGTAGGCATTCCCATACTTAGATCAAAACTAACTAGAAAACTGATTTAAACTATTCTGATACAGGAATGATTTTCAATACATCAATAGTATAGACATGTGTAGGCACAGTATGGATGCAACCATCTGTTTATGAATAGTCCACTGTATAAATGAATGACAAAATTCCTCGCAGCCTAGATGGTAGAAACTAGATCCAGGGTCTTGATTTCCGCTTCCCGAACTAGTACGATTCTATCCATGTGAATGAATGTATCGAAGTTGAACATGGTAGAAACCACTTGATTACCAGTCAATAATGTAAATTGTTAACAAGTGTGAGAGTAACCACCAATAATGTTAATGGCTCTCAAAGTACTCAGTACAATCCATGAAATGTGAATGAATTAGCTGAAGTCGAACATGACACAGAATCATTCGATCGAAGTTCAATGATGCAACCTGTCGTCGAAGGTGAGAAACCTGCCATTAAGGCATGCAGATTTCAAGGTACTGACGATTTCTAGATCAACTTCCTAGATGATGAGCTGTCGTCGATAGAAAGTGATTCGTCGTAGGCAAGCCCACAACACGAAATCATAGATCAAGTTTTGAAGAAATATATTGGCAAGGACTGACTCAGGGATGGTCAAAATGGAAGACAAATATTTCACAAATGAATGGTTTGTTTGAACTGTCCTCTTGAACACATAACGACACTACAGATGGTTTGGTGACAATTGACCCAAAGCTAATACCCAGAAACCGGCTGAAGACTTTCAATATGGTTTGATTAACTGTCAGGCAAAGGATTTTCCCAACCCAGGTGAACAAAAGTGTTGTGTTCAAGAGTGGTTAACAATTTTTCGAATAATCAAAATGTAACAAACAGGTTTTTTTTTCTCTCTTTTCCCCCACCATTTTTGGCAAGTACCTCTTTATTTTTGACAAGCTTGAGGAGGATAACGTTTGCTTGTTTATAAGCTCATCCTTCAGATGAGTCCAACTTAGTTTAAGATTCGAACCCTAAGAAGGAGTGGTTCGTTCCTTCTTAAAAATTGAACAGGTCCTTTACTGTTAAATTTTAAGAAGTCCAGTATAGGAGAAAATCGGTGTTTTTCAATTTTAGGGAGTCAGAAGAAAAACTTAAGAAAACTCCGTGGGTGTACTTTTTCATAAATTTAGTCTCTCGAACCTGAAAAAGGATAAAATAAAGCAGGAGAGAACTCTATTGACCGTAATTAGTCAATGTATACCTTTTTCGTAAATAGTCCATTTCAGTCCGTAAAAGGGGTAAACTTATACTGAAAGGAAAATCATTCATTTATTTTAACGAGTTCGAATAATCAAGTTCTCGAAAATCTTTTCAATTTTCGAGAGTCTGAAAAGAGCTTAAAAGAGGACTCCAGGTTTTTTCTTTTTCGTAAATTTTTGAAAGAGTCCGAAAAAGTGATAAAAGTATGCTCTTTGTCGAAAAACGATCAATTTTCCCGAAAAATCCAATTTTCTACACAAAAAATCGAAACATTACTCATACCTGTTTAAGATAAATAAAAGTGTTTTCAAAAATTACCTTTTTAAAGTGAAAAATAAACAAATTAAAAATTCATTTATTCGAAAAAACTTATAAAAAGGGCTTTTCTAACTTCATTTTTACCATTTGAGTTCAGAGTGAAAAGTGAGAGCTTTTGGGTAAAAAATTTCCTGTGAAGATTCTGGAAAATATGTTCGGCGAAATCAAGAACCGTCAGCTCCAGGTAATCCATGTTCTCCTTAACTTGCATTTCATTCGTTCACATTTCGTTTTTAGGCTTTAAATTTCGTTTTTTAAGGGAAAATAAGTTGAAAAAATCGCTTGTGGGGGTCCGCAGGTGCAACACGCGGGCCCTACAGACCCCGACTTTTTTCGATGTGGAAAAAAGTCCTGGGTTTGCACCCATTGCATAACACCTATGCGTATCTACGCATTGTGTATGAGCAAAGAGTGTGGACCTCGTGCAATGAAATTTGAAACTTAAATTTCTCAATTTCCGCCAAAAATTTTCAAACAAGCTTGTTCTAATATGTCCTTTTATGCATTATAGGACATTCAAAATGCTTATTTGGAGAGAACGTGAGCATGAGGATGTAGATGATGCCGTAATGAATCATTTTCCTACAATGCAGGCATTGAGATCATGCGATTTATACAAATTTTGGGTCATTCAGGGCATGAGGGCATAGGTAGACCTCCTGACGTGGCTAGTGAACAAATAGAACGTACAGGACCAGTGCTTTGTTATTGGTGACCACCGGATCAAAATTGATCTGGAGGATATATATTTTTTGACTGGTTTGTCCAAGAGGGGTGAACAAATATCTCTGTTTGGGACTAGGCCAGGTGGCCAGTCTGTCGCTAGTCTTCAAGTAGAGTTTTGCGATGATCGAGCAGACCCCAAGGATAAACGGATTTATATTTAAACTATCATCCAAATTGAGCTTAAATTCATTGCATTCACTGTTACTAGAATAAGCGGGAGTGCAACATTGCATGTGGCTACCGGTTCCCAGATGCGCATTGCCGTAGATTGTTTTCGAGGCACCATTTTCAACTGGTGCGAGGCTGTGTTGGCCAATGTGAAAGGCCAACTAACCAGAGAAAAGAATGGAAAGCTAAACAACTTTGGATATGGATCAATTTTATTCACCTTTGCTATAGAGAGGATCCCCATGTTAGCCTCGTAGCACATTCCTGTCGATGTTGGTCGACCTCGAGAGCCTAGGATGGTTCGTCGGGTTGCTTTGATGGCCCGTCACACTGAGGGCATAGAGGTTGTTTGATTTCCTTCTTCATATTTTCGTTGGCTGGAACACCAAATTTTTGTTATAGAGGACTTTCCATACGTCGGGATGGACTTTCGCGGTAATCGAGACATGGCTCTCCCAGCAGGAGAACAGTGGGATGATTCAGGTAAAAATCATTTTCAACATTTTCGAAGTTCTAATTTTTTTTATTTTAATCGTCCAAAATAAATAATCAAAATTTTAAATGCAGATGTGGGCCCACGACGACCAACCGCTCTCCAGCCATATGAGAGGAGACACCCAGCTGCAGCAGCACCGGCCCCACAGGGCCAATCAGCAGAGATCCTGACCGACCTGGAGCATCATCTAGAGCGCTTGACATTAGATATTCTAGAGACTGATATAGATGATATTCCACTTAGGTTACAGAGATATGTGATTGGGGTCCTAGGACCTTTTAGGAGGTTCCTGTGTAGGGTGGCCCGAGCAGTGGTTTCCTATCGTGATCATCACCAGGGATAAGATGATCGATTTGTAGACTCATAACATTTTTGACTTTTTGTATTATCATTTTTGTCGATCATAAGGTGTTTTTTAACCTATGATCAAAGACAATGTATATTTTGAAACACACTTCTATGCTATTATATATCATTATTACTGGCTATCTATGTAACATGTTATTGAATGTTGTGTAATTTACTGTTTTGATTATTGCAAATGTCTATTTATCATACTAGAAGCAACTACATCTGCTAATGTATTTAAATGTCTTGGAATATGCTGATATTCAATGTAATCAAATTCACGTTCCAAGAGACGAACTCTTAAAAATAACCGTAATAACACTGGATTTCTAATGGCATAAACCCTGTTAAGTTGTAATACAATGAGTTCAGAATCCAACCTAACAATCAAACTCTGAATTCCAAACAATATGGATTCAGATAATAACTCAATCACTGCCCTATACTCTGTAATGTTATTCGTTGTTTGATCGAGGCTTACCCCATGCATGGACACTAACTCGTCAGAGGGTGAATAAATAACCCAAGCTGCGGAAGAAATGTTCCGTGTACTACGACAAGCACCATCAGCAAAACCAATGTAGGTTTGAAGAGACGTCATCATCTGAAATATCAAGAGTAACACCCAAATAAGCAGGAATAGTGATAAGAGCACACTATAAACTAGGCACGCTTTTCTAATCTAAGACACACCAACAGTAAAGAAACTAATCTAACAAAAATCTCCACTTAGAATTTTAAGCATAATATCTCTTCAAATAAATCCCATTTCTGGGTTTATCTAAGGAGACCCTGTAAAAATCTATCAGTTCATAGGCCCCTTTTTCCAGTTTTTTCTTAACAATGTAAGGACCATGCCACATAGGTACAAATTTTCCAGCCCCTAGTTTATCGTTTGCTTGATCATATACTAAAACTAGGTCTCCTTCTGAAAAGTTGCGAGGTCTAACATTTCTGTCGTACTGAGCTTTTATCTGCTTTACATGAGCCTCGTTTGCTAATGCAGCAGTGCGTCGATCCTCATCTAGCTGAGCTAAGTACAAAAAATGTTTATTCTCTTCAGAAGTAGCTGGGAGTAATTCTATGGCTAATTTTAATGACGAAATTTCGCATTCAATAGGTAACACAACTTCCAAACCATAAACCAGTTGAAAAGGAGTGAAACCAATTGATGTTTTTACTGAGGTCCTATATGCCCAAAGTGCTGAAAATAACATGGAATGCCAATTCGACTTATGAATACCAATGATTCGTTTGATCATAGTGAGTAAAACTTTATTAATAGCTTCAACCAGACCATTAGCCTGCAGGTAATATGGAGTAGAACTATCGTGGCGCAGGCCAAGTTGATCTATCAGTTCAGTCATAATGATATTTCGAAAATGACTTCCATGATCTGTAATAATGGCTTGAGGAACACCGAATATAGCAATTATATGATTGAACACGAAAGTTGCATCAGTCTTGCCATCTGCCGAAAATGTAGGCATCGCCTTGGCCCACTTAGTAAAATAATCTACTACTAAGATAATATACGCATGCCCCTCGGACGAGTGAGGGTTACATGTAATAAATTCAATACCCCATTTTGCGAAAGGACCGAAAACAATTATAGGGTGAAGAGGAGCGGGTGGTGCATGAATTTTACAATCAAAGACTTGACAATTGTGGCATTTCCAGACTGCATAGATACAATATTTAAATAAGAACGACCAGAAATAACCATGGCACAATATATTTTGGGTTGTGGCATACCCAGACATATGACCGCCGCATGATCCAGAATGGCAGTCATTAGAACCTTCTCAGCTTCTTCATAAGTAAGATAGCGTCGGAAAACAGAATCCGCTCCATGATGATAGAGTGTATCACCAATAATATTGTATTGTTGGGACTGGAAACGTATTTTCCGTGGTCGAGATCGTGATATTTTAGGTCGAAAATATTGGGTTTGGAGATAAACAATAATATCCCCATACCAAGGATCAAGAGTACTGATAAGAAACAACGATTCGTCCGCAATGGGCTGTTCCACCATAGTTTCAGTATCATTAGACGGGAAATCACACATCAGTTTGGCAAAAACCAAAGATTTCTTTGCCTTGGATTTTTCAAATTCCAAGTCAAATTCCTGCAGGATTACTATCCATTTGGAATACTTGCCCACTAGCAATTGTTTGGTCAAGATGTACATCATAGGGTTACAGTCAGAAATTACTGTGGCTTTGCGTAATAATATGTAGTGACGAAATATTTGGACAGCTTGAACAACTACCAATGCTAATTTCTCCACATGCATGTATTTGATCTCAGTCGGATGCAAATTTCGACTAAGATAGTAAATCACATGTTCATTGTTGAATTCATCTTCCTGAACTAAAACCATCCCAATGGTGAAATGAGAAGCGGTGAGGTACAAAAAATAATCCCGATTGTAATTGGGAGGATGCAGTAACGGTGCATGGGTCAACACATGTTTTAGTGCATCAAAAGATCGATCAGCGATCTCATCCCAAAAGAATGGAACGTTCTGTTTTAGAAACCTGGTAAAACCCTTTGTTAACTCGTCGTAGTTAGGAATGAAACGACGTAAAAAGTTTTCTTTCCCCTGCAAAATTTGGAGTTGGCGTAGAGTCGAAGGAGGAGGTAGATTGACAATAGCTTCTACCTTCGATGGATCAACACGAATGCCTGCTTTCGAAACAACAAATCCCAGTAAGCGACCCGATTCTACACAGAAAACACATTTGTGTGGATTCATCCGAATTCGATAATGCCTACATCTCATGAAGATAGCTCGTAAATGAGTGAGATGGTCAGCCCTACATGATGAATGAGCAGGTAAATAATCGAGATAAGGCTGCACAATGTGCTTGATGTCATGAAATGCATAAAACATAGCCCTTTGAAAAGTTGCCCCAGCATTCTTCAAGCCAAAAGGTAGTTTTCAATAAGCAAATGTCCCCCATGGAAAAATGAATGTTGTTTTAGGTTGATCAGTAGGGAGTATGTTTATTTGATTGTAACCAGAAAAACCATCCATAAAGGAGAACATTTCACTGCCGGCACAATCATCAATGATTTGATCGATATAGGGGGTTGGATAATTGTCTTTAGGACAAGCTCGATTAATATCCCTATAGTCGATACATACTCTTATCGTTCCTTGTTTTTTGTTAACAGGAACAATATTCGATACCCAATCGGTTAAAGGAATTGGATAAATGAAACCTGCACGAAGTAGTTTCTCAACTTCGGCTTTGATAGCAGCATCTTTTCTCAGATGTATCTAACGTAAGCGTTGTCGGACATGTTTTGCATTCGAGTAAGTCTTAATTTCATGTACAACAATTGACGGATCGATTCCTGACATTTCTTCATATGACCAGGCAAACACATCACGAAATTCTTGAAATAAGGCTTTATAAGTTTGGATTTTATCGTCTGTACAGGAAGCACCTATATGAATGTTTTCAATTATTCCAAGCTTAAATGAAATATCAATAGGAATCGTTCGAGAGATATTTTCCAAATTTAACTCAGAATCAGGATTTTGCAATGGATTCTGTGGTTCTTTGACATATTCAGCAATAAAAATAGAAGAGAAATCATTTTCAAAATGATCCAGCTCAGGTAAGAATGAAGATCGGTGATGTAGATCTTCCCATGATAAATTCTCAACAGACAAAAGTTCACGAATCTGCTCATCGGTATGAACAAGATTGGGAAATGTCATTGTGGCTAAGCTAGATATAGAATGTGATTCCTCATGGATCATATTCATTGGATCAGTTTCGGTTGAAGAAGGATTAGAAAGCGACTGTACAGCCTGATATGAAATTTTGAAGGGACTCAAAGGCATCACGCCATCAAATGATTCCACCTCGGAATCGGAAGGTACGATCCAAGGATCATCAAAAGTAACAATATTCGATTAAATCATATGAATATTTGCAATAAGAGGTGATACGTTAGTATTAAGAAAGGAAAAAGTTCCTAGTAAACCAAAATCTTTAATCAAACCTACACCAACATCCTTGTAACGGATAAGCGTTTTACCGATGTGCTGGATAGTTTCTGTAGAGGCTAGATCGGATGAAAAATAAGTTAGCTGGTCTATTTTAATGATCTTTCCTTGATGTGGAAACTTGATAAGCTGAAAGACCAATGAAACAACAACAGTCATATCATAAGACCAACTGCGACCCAGGAGAAGGTTGTAATCTAGAGGGGCATCAACCACCTCTACATCTAGATTTATGGTTTTGCCTTCGACCCCGATAGGTAAATCCTGAAAAATACCAAAAGGATGGAACCCTCGGCCATCAAAATCCTTTAGAATTGTTGGAGACTGATTGAGTGTAGGAGAACCAAGCGATTTCCAACACTGGATCGACATAATACATGTAGAAGCCCCTTCATCAATCACAGTCCGAAAGACGGGTCTGTTTTTGACTAATATTGGAATCTGGAAAGCCATTTGATGAGGTAGGTGGGGTGTACTATTCTCTAAATCAAAGATTATTAGGTTGGAATCCTGAATATCGACAACTCCTATGGCAGACAATAGTAATTTAAATTAAAGACACGAGGGCCTACTTTGTGACCATTACCTAAGAATTTATACAAATCTCAACAATGTTGTACTTAAATGAGATCTACTTTATGAATTGAAAGTTGATTTAAAATTTTGCTTATTAGAGTTTTATTCTTGGTGCGAGTTGGTTTCGATCTGTAGTGGATCGAAAACAAGAGGAGTATATGGATTGATGTTTGAATTAGAATGATACTTCTTCCTTCTTTGGACCTAGTTACTACTGCAATCTTGTGATCATGCCAATCACGACGTAGAGACATCATCATAATGGTTTCTTCTGAGGCGTTCGAGGTGGAACCAATCATCTTACTATCTTGAGTAGGAAAAGGATCCTTCAAGACAACAGGTTGTTAAGAACCTTTAACGAATTTCGAAACCTTTGCTCGATGTGGGCATTCTTTAGTAAAATGATCCTCGTCGCAAATGAAATAAGGATAGCGAGGTTTGCATTTTTCGTCATTAGATTCATTTTTATATGTTTTATCTTTTTAATTTTGGTTTTTTTATTCTTCCCCTTCTTTTTACCGCTAGATTTAGATTTGGCCGTAGATGTCTCTACGACATGAATGTCGGCAGAAATTTCAGCGGAAGATTCTCCTTTCGGGGAATCAGGTAAAGTTATTATAGGAGAATAATTCTTTGAATATTTCTTCTTACTTTTAGTACTAACTGAACCAATCATACCATTAGCGGCATGAGACCCTGAAGGAGCTGCAGTTATTTGACTTGTTTTGGAAGATCTGGGATTTTTTCATGTAAAGTACCTGACTGCGTGTAGACGAGGTCAAGGTACTGAGCTTGAGCAATGACTTGCTATTCAGTAACAAATCCTCCCTTAGCGACATCTTCAGTGATTTTGGGTAATAATGATTTAATGAACCATTCCGCCAAAATTTGATCCGGAATGAAAACTCTCACTAAACGCCTTCTACGTTGCCATTCGTGGATATGATCAGAAATATATGTGGACGTGGATTGTTTTAGTGAAGTCAATAGTTCCGTTCCATTGTCGTATCTGACAGGCAACTGAAAATGAGTTAAGAAAGCAGTTGCAAACGTTGATTATTAAAACCATTAGTAACTCAATGTACCATTTAGGAAGGCAAGACAATAAGGATTAGTTGGAAATATGTAAGCGAATTGAATCATCAATTATTGAATTAGGCCTTTTGAAGGTGATAAGTCATAATGTGATTTGATGGATCTCACGACTTACCCTCCGGGTGGTATCTTTGGGCAACTTATGTATTTGTGAGCGTGTATCTGGATGATAAGTAAATTGGATCATTAAGTAGTATGCATCGAGTATCCGAGGTGCAATAAATGATGCTTGAAAGTTGGTGCGAAAACCTTGAGTATAGAAGCGATTCAGGAAGATACAGGATAACGTGGGAATGCGGATTTACTAGAGAGAATGATATAACCTCACAAAATAGGATTAACGATTAAAAGCTGAGGGGTTATTGAGGTTGTTGATAACTATATGAGGATCACGGTTGATACTGATAAACTAGGTTTTGTGCAACAGGACCAAATTGATACTGTTCCTGGTATGGTTGATATGTGAATTATGGTTGACTCATGATAATCGTACTTGTACCAGCTTTTCCTATAGGTATCTAGACCGAATTCTAAATTGTAGGTCCTGACTGGGGTACAGAGACTTGAGGAATTTGCACGGATGTAGGGATAGAAGAAACCAGAGCTACAGATACTCCAGAAATAGGTGTTATAGGTTGAACAGATGTTGTAGTAGTTGTAGCAGTTTGAGGTGGAGTCTGAGGTGTACTAGGCCCAGACTGCTGAATAGAACCAGGTGCAGGGATTTGAACAGTAGGCTGGACAGGTTGCTGGGCTGGACTAGAAACCAAAGGCTGTCGAGGTTGACTAGGTAACTGCACATTAGGTTGCATAGTCTGTTGAATTTGGGATGGATCCCACACCATGTTCATTCCGGGGTATTGTCCCGTAGAAGGTTGTACATATGAAGGACCATAGCCTAGTTGAATGTAGGGTTGATAATTAAGTGGTAAATTTTCAACTCCTTGTACAAATGATTGACCAGAAGGTGGTTGAAAACATTGAGTTGGGTACTGACCTTGAGGTTGATAACCCTGAGGCGCGTACTGAATCTGGGGTTGATAAGGACCTTAAGGAATATATTTAGTTTGGGGTTGACCTTGGGGTATGTACTCTCCTGAAGGTTGATAACCTTGAGGTATGTACTATCCTTGAGGTTGTTCTCCAAAATAATATTGTCCTACAGTTTGTCCTGGGAAAAAATTACCACGAAAATTCCCCCGGACGTAGCCAGATTCCTTGGGGTTGCCCCCGGGCTGTAGTGATACCCTAAGGTTTCCCCCGGGCGGTAATTGATGCAGCAAGTTCCCAGAAACGTGTGACCACCCTGAGTTGAGGATTTGGAATATTACCGGACATCATAAATATTTTCTATGCGTTCGACATTCGAGTTTAATTCCAATGAACCAATGATAATATGATTCGATCGGTTGAGGAGTTGCTCTGAGAAAATGCACAGGAAGGCACAGTGCCAGGAACAGAAGGACCACATATAAAACTTAGATTGTTTGGAAAAACATAGATGACTCTCAACATGATCGATGAGATGTGTCACCAGGCGTAGGATAGAAAATGGTCGAGGTGGTGAAAAAGAAAAAGACACGGGTTTTTTCTAAAAAAAAAATTGTCAAAAGTAAATATAGCGCCCTCTGACAGGAGGCAGAAAATGGATTCACGCTCCCTAAGATTCAAAGACTGAGGGGATTCGGGAAGAGATACCTCTTCGTCTGGACTGACAAGTTCTTCAATAGAAATGAGGCCAGATGGAAGATCTTCAAGAATAATATTTCTTACCCTAGGTGAACCAAGATCGTTAGAAGTTGGAGTAATAAATCCTGAGGATGTTTCCAAAACAGAAGGTTCAGTGTCAGGTTTATAAATTTCAGGTTCTTCACCTAGTTCATTGGAAGGAGAAATACTACCAGTAACTTCAAAAACTGAAATCGGTTCTTGGATATGTTCTGTCGTGGGAATTTGATGATCAGGATGAGCAACTTTAGATGAAATTCCCATTTTTGTTGATCTAATTCTACCGCTACTAGATGATACTAGAGCACACAACCCTTCAATTTGACTTGGTGTATACTCAGGGGGCTTCCCCTGAAGTCTCCGGGACTGTCTCGGTAATTCTGCCACAATTAAATATTAATCAATCACACGCAAACAAAGAAAATTTCAATAAAAACACCTAAAGTCTCTAAAGGAACAAACAGCTGAATCACAAGCCTAAAAAATCTAAGAGTTGAAACCACGCACAAACAGTAATTTCCCGTACTAAAAACACTAGTTGGTGATGAAATCCAACTTAGTAGAATTTTAATACAGAAAGGGCGGTTGGAACAGTTACCCCGAAAACCTGCTTAATGAAATAGACTGGCACAAGTTTCTTCACAAAACCATCTCGAGTGAAGAGAACCCCCCAAAGAGTCAAAGTGAGTCTAGTCGACGTCTTCTCCAGGTACAGTGAGATCTTTCCTTCACCGTCACCTTAGGAAATAATCTTAAGCTTATGGACACTAAGGTTACCAACAGTAACAAAGACAACTGGGGGAACAGTCTACGATTTGATTCCACGCGCAAGGGTAGAGTAACAAAGATCAATCCCCTTGAAGGCTCCTTGACATGGTCAATCCGAGGTTTACCAAAAAGTGACCCCAGGCTCCTCGACAATGGTTAATCCGAATTTTATTGTTTGTAATGTGTGCAGATCTTCTATCTTTCCCAATGAAACATAATTGATTGTCTCAAAGGTTCGTACATGATCTCGTGATTAACTCTTTTAAGAGAAGCTTACCAGATTGTACCAATTATAATTGGATTTATTTCCTACCGCAAGATTTATCTACTTGTTTTTTTTTACTATCTTGGAGAGTTAATTACTCCCTACTCCAAGATACTAGCCTAAGCTATATTGGTGATAAGAGCCCTAGAAATAGAAAAGATTACTAGATCAGTTTTAATTAAGCGTTGCTTTTATGGTTGTTCTTTAAGTCAATAGGTATGGAAATGAAACTTTGATGGTGTGAAGACTCGACTTCTAAACACACTAAAAAATGCACCTAAAATGATAAACAATTTGTTTTTCTTTCAATGAAATTCTAGCTAAAGAAAGAGTTCGAGAATGCAATTTATTTTAAGAGACAATTCTTTCTTTGAACATGAAGAATAAATGAAAGAAAATCTTTTTGTTTTTTCAATGAGAACTCAAAACGAGACAAATAATCAATGCTCACAATAAATCCCTTTCACTTTCAAAACTCGAAACTACAAAAACAACTTTTCTATCAAAAGAGATCTACAAGTTCTAAAAAGCACTCAAAACTACGAAAAACTAATTTTGAGATCTACAAACTTTGAAAATCTATTTGAATAAAAGCTTCAATTTTTTTGAGAATGTTTTTCTTAGTTGTTCAGTAAACTAAGGATTCATTTTCCCAGAATAACAAAAAAATAAAAAAACATCCAGATATGTTTTCTTTGTAAAAATGAAATTCAAAACTTATAACAAAGCTTGTTCAAAGATTTGCAAAGAGAAAACTAGATCTATTTCTCAAAAAGGATGGATTTTGCAACCAAGTCAGACTCATCAAGAAGACAAAAATACACCAGTGTGATCTGAGGTATTTCAATATTCTAATCTTTGAGTCACTACATAGACCAAGTGAAAACCAGTCCAAGTATGAAAAACTTCTAGAAAATCACTCAAACACAAATACTATTGGAACTCACTCACAAGAGGTTTTTGACTGGAAAAATATAGATCTGGGCAGTGACTAAGAGTCTTAAAACAATATAAACTTAAACTGGAAGAAGAAATCTGAATATTTTCAAAAATTTTAACAGAGTCCGCAGGCCCCAGAAGTAACTAGTGCAGTCCCGCACTAGTTACTTAAGGAAAGTGCGAATATGCCCGCACTGTGTGAGAAGACAAAGTGCGGTCCCTAGAAAAGTTTAAGAAAAGCTCAAAAAACTTCAAAAATTTTCAAATTAAAGTAAAACCAAGCTACCCAGGCAAGTATACATCAATCAAAAACTAGAAAAATCATTTTCTCAAGTCAAAATAAATGAAAACCAAAAATCCAAACTCTTCCTTCCCTAGTGGAGTCGCCAATTTTTTTATCTGATAAATCGATCTTGCAGACAAGACCGATCTCCCTAGTATCAGAATATAGTCTAGCAACAAACAGAAAAACAAACCTTTCTTTCTCTAGACATATGTGATTTATAAGTAAATGCTACAAAGGTGTTAAGATCTTACCTTAGATCCAGTGCTTGTTCATAGTAGTCGACCTCCAATCACTCCAAAGAGTTATCTTTGAAGACCTTCAATCACAAACAAGAAAACATTAAATAGCACCTGCATAGTAAATATTATAAATCATTCCTATCATGGTGATCAAGGAATGCATAAAATAAACAGTTAATTAACAGCTTATTGAGAAAAACAAATTTATTTGTATTAACTTTGAATAGTAGAAGAACCTTACAGCCTTTTTAGCCTTGATGTTGAATAGGCCTTCCCGGGGTCCGAAGTAGGAATCTCCTTTACTCTGACAAGCCTTGCATTCTTCAAACCGAGACACATAGAGGTATGTAATCTTTCCTCACAAAATCTCAGTTAAAGGAGTCTAAATTCCAACAGCACTTTACCTCAAATAATATTAAAGCTTGAACTCCCTTTGAGGTTGCCCAAGGCCTCTTTTTATAGTGCAAAAGAGGAGGTTACAGTTCCAATTATGAAGGGATAAAGTCCCCCTTCAAAGGGATAAGCTCCTCACATCAAGGGGTTAGCTCCTTAAGGTATGGGATACATGAACCTCAAAAGAGAGGACTTGCCACTGCAATAATTCTTCCAGAAGCTTCTAGAAATGACTGAAAGTGAGCTTTTGAGTTTAATTTGCACCTTTTTAATCTTTTGTAGGGGTCCGCACCCTTAACATAGAAAAAGTGCGTTCAGGTACGCAGGAGTCATGAACATTAGGTGTGGGACCGCAGGTAAGATAAAGAGAAAGTGCGATAGTAGAGTTTTAGAGAATTTTGAGAGCTTTTCTCTTATTTTTAAGGCTTGACATGAGGAACTGATATTTTAGACTTGGAAAGGAGGAAAGTATGAGTGATAATGAGCTCATACAGATAGAAGAATGCCAGGATGACAATTTTCAGTGCAACAGCACTGTATGGGCTGAAGCAATCACCACGTTCTTGGTACACACAGATCGATAGTTATTTCACTGGACTTGGCTTCACCAAGAGTGAGGCGGATGAAAACGTGTACCAAATTGTGGTGGAGGGTAATATTTTAATCATTGTTCTTTATGTTGATGATTTAATACTAATGGGTGATGAGCAGTTGATACACTCATGCAAGACAGAGCTTGCAAAGGAGTTTGAGATGAAGGATTTGGGCCTCCTTCATTATTTCCTTGCATTGGAAATATGGCAGCGGGAAGGTGAATTGTTTGTGTCTCAAGGCAAGTATTGTTGGAAATATGATGCAGAGTGTTTTCCTTGATGGCAACCCACTTGATGAAGATGATGGCAACCTACTTAATGAAGTTGTTCTTGATGCTTGATGAGTTTATTAATGATGTAAATCTGATGTTCTACAAGTAGCTCAGAAGTACCGAGGAGAAATAAATATCGGTAAGGGCTAGAAAAATGATGAAAAGTGTGTGACATAAAGCATATGCGGGTTTGTTTAGGAGAAGTAGCGTATGCACGCGGAAAAGTATGTGCCAAGTCACGTATGCTCAATTGCGCTGCAAAGATAAAACGGGGGTTACTACCATGGTATTGACCCATTGTATTATTTGGATTATGCATGTGATCAGGTCCGGGAATACCATCGGAAGTTGTGTGGTTTTGGCTCATGGTATTGTCGAAGGCTAGATCTATTTAAGGAGAAGAAATTCATTATGCAATGTGGGCTCATGAGTACGGGTTTGAATGGATACTTCACTACGAAGTATGTACGAATGGAAAGGGTAACGAGTTCGAATGATAGATCTGAATTCATAATGTACCTATGAAGAGAATGATGAAGAAGGGTATCTAGATAAAATGTATTTGTATTTTCTAGATGTTTGTTTATGGATTGTTTAGATTTGAGATGAGGCGAACATGTTTACGAAGTGAAGAGTAAAATATGAGCTATGCATACGATTTCTAAAGAATTGTCTTTGCCCTAAAATGTACGAAGATGCATACGCTAGTTTGTAACGAGAGGAAGCGCGTATATACGCGGGGGGTGCTATTAAGATAAAGCGCGTATGGGTTGTGAAATTAGTTAAACGTAATATGTGCGGATGTATACGCGGGTTTATATGCATGAAAGCGTGTATATATCTTGGATCGATGTGAAAAGGAAAGCGCGTATGAAAACTAGGGTTTGTTGAAGTATATGGTATGAAATTTACGATGCATTCTGTTGTTTTACTACTGTAAATAATGATGTATTCATACGGATACTGGGTTGTTTGAATGATGATTATGCTGCTTGGTTATGTTAATTGAAGATCAAGTCGTTGGTTGATTGGTTGATGATTCAATGAATGAATTGATGGGGTTATAATTTTCAGTTTGATGAATGTTGAGCTTAAATGTGTGGAGTGGGTCCGATTACGAAAATATGATGAAAAGTGGCACACCAAGTTGTGTTCTATGGAAGCTATTGGATCCGGTATGAAAATTGATGAAACGTGGTCCATGGTAGAGCCGAGGGTCGTAGCCTTCGATTAGGGGGTCGTAGCTCCCTTCCGGGTGAGGTTGGTAAACGAGAGCGGGGGTCGTAGCTCCCTTCCGGTGAGGGCGGTAAAAGCGAGAGCGGGGGTTGTAGCTCCCTTCCGGGAGAGGCAGTAGCGAGAGCGAGGGGGTTGTAGCTCCCTTCCCGGGGAGAGGCTGGTAAACGAGAGAAGGTTGTGGCCTTCTACAGGTGGGTGCCTACGTGCTGGTATGAGTACGCGCCGGTACATGGTTGTAACATGTTTTCTATATATAATAAATATTGAAAGGCGGGAACGACGGCGGCGGTGGTTTCTCCTGACTTGGGTTTCCACCTTAAATCCTGGTGTTCATGTGTGATGCTTATGTGTGATGGTTTATTCTACTATTCTGCGCACATGCTCAGCTTTGTTAATAACATCGGATGAATGAATGTTGCAAATATCTAAGTAAAGAAATAAATGCATAATAAGATCTATGTGTATACGCGAGTTGTATGAATTATATCCGCGTGTATACATGATTTGGGCTCGATAAAGTAGCGTATGGGTTTAGAGAAGAAAAAGTAAAAGTTTTGAGTATGCCCAGAAATGCGTTCACCACCCCCCCCCCCCCCTCTCGGTATTTTTCCCAACATTTGGTATCAAAGCGGGTCCTTGCGAAGCTTGATCGCTTGAAGGAGATCGTCATAATGGGAAGGAAGCAAAGAAAGAAGGCTACTTTCAAAAGGATATATCTCGGAAAACATATGCGAGCGGAAAATGAAGAAGATAAAGCAATTATTGAATGTGGTTCTTGTGATTCACTTTCTTGTGCATGCAATGGTGAAAATAGTAGAAAGTAATGTTATGGATCTAGAAGAAGCTCTCAAGATTAAAGTTGAAGATCAAAAAATATCATTTAAAGAGAAAGAAGTTATTTACAATGAGATGATCTCTCAAATGAAAAGGATAGATATACAAGTATCAAAGGTTGTACAATTATGCAACCAATCGAAATAAAAGACTTGAAGCGAGAAATCATCGATCTAAATGAAGATCGAGAAAAATCAAATAAGAAGAATGAAGAACTTGAAGCGAGAAATCATCTCTCTAAAAGTAGATCTTGGAGCATCAAATAAGAAGAATGAAGAACTTCTACAAATTTTGAAGAACAAGAAAATGGGTTGAAAAGAAGAGATTTTAAGCTGAATGATCAAGTAGAAGAAGGAAGAAGGGTCGAAGAAAGTATGATGAAGCAATGCCAAAAATTGGAGGTTGAGGTAAACATTACAGAGGTAAAGTAGAAAAGGATAAACTCTTGAGGTTTCAGGAATGGTACTAAGATTCTTAGTAGTCAAAGGTCTCCTTCTGTTAGAATTTGGTCTTGGTTTTCATGAAGCTTGTTAAAGGAGAATCTAGCTCACAAGGAAGTGCTAAAGATTCAAAGCATATCGATGCAAAACACAGAGTGTTGAAAGAAGAAAAGAGCGACCGAAATTATGAACTCTCAAAAGAAATCATTTCCCACTCCTTTGATCAATAATGTTGAGTGCTTTAAATGTCCCAATTATGGGCATGTTGCAGCCAATTGCGAGAAGCGAGATTGTTTCGATCCTGAGCTCATGATTCTACTCAAGGTACTCGGTTTCTTTAAGGGATGTTGTTTCATGCGGCAGTTTGGTCATAAAGCGACTGATTGTAATAGAAGAAAGAATATAAAATCACATCATGATCCTTATGCTTACTTTTCTAGTCACATAAGATGTTATGCTTGTAACAAGTATGGGCATATAGAAAAAGAATGCGGGATGAATAAGATACGAGAAATTGGATAATTTTCGACGTAAAAAAAAAAAAAAAAAAAAAAAAAAAAAAAAAGCTTCAAGCAAAGGCGGAAAAGGAAGAATAGGTCGAAGCGTAGGGAATATTGACCCTCATAGGTCATCCGCTTCTAAAGCTTACTTCTCATAATGACTGAGGAGTAATGTGAGATACATTATAGGGATTAGTAATGTATCATCACGGGGGAGCAATGTATGATGATTCCCATGTTGGTTTGGTAATTACGGTTATGTTTATTTACGACGGTGCATCGATGTGAAGAAGGCAGATGCGGGTGGTACAAACTCGGGGGGAGATGAAGGAATGTGAGGTTTTCAATGCTTCAATTTCCATACGCGGGTTCTATGAACTAAAGCCGCGTATACACGTAGTTACGATGAGCAGTGCGTGTATACACTTATGATAAGAAGAGTAGTATGACGGTGAAGATTAGGAGCACGGGTTCGGGGGAGCATCAATCAATGCTAATGATTATGCTAGTGACATTGTATCTAGTTATACTCATCTTTGATGAAATGAAACATGGTTTCTTGTAATGAGATTATGGATGAGCCTACAATTTTTCTTTCCCTGGCTGAAGAGTATTCTTTGCTTTCACACATGGATGAGATGGAAGTCTATGATTCGAGATAAGGACGGATCATGTAGAGATTGTTCTTGCGATAACTTCTTGTTGAAAATTTTTCTGGGTTGCACAAGCTAAGGAGGAGCCTTGGTCATATGGAAAGGATGCTTGGATGCACAATTTCAGGGAGAATTAGCCTTGCTTTAGTATATTGCATTGTTGGCATTATGATGGTTATGAAATATGATCTCTCTCTTGAGGTCTTTGGTATTGGTCATAAAAAGTCATATTTGTAATTTGATGTTGAGACTGTGATGTAAAATTGTAATATTCGGTCATGTAAGGACTTTTCAAATGTGTAAACCCACTTAGTTGGGTACTTGAGTCAATTGTATGTAAACCCACTTGGTTGGGTACTTTGAGTCTCATATGTAAATCCCCTTGGTTGGATCTTTGATGTAAGTAGATTCCTTGGTGATAGGAAGTCCTTAGATTCTGTACTTCATTAAAAAAAAAAAATGTTTGAAGATTCATCATGAACTCAAGGGGAGCATGGTAACTTAAGGTGCACATCGGATCTACGAGCGCTCTTCTATCTACATGAGGATAAAAACAACCTTGTATTGGTTTTGATCCGCCCTTTGCCTACGATGTCAAAGGGGGGAGAGTGACATGGTGTTTGAATAGGAGAATATCATTATGCTTAATGTATCTATACGTTGTGGTGATCAAACACCATCGTGGTTGCCATCAGGGTAAAGGGGAGATTGTTGGCAATATGATGCGAGTGTTGTCCTTGTGTGGCAACCCACTTGATGAAGATGATGGAAACCTACTTAATGAAGTTGTTCTTGATGCTTGATGATTTTATTAATGATGTAAATCTAATGTTCTACAAGTAGCTCGGAAGTACCGGAGAAAGAAATATCGATGAGACGAACAGTGAAAAGTGTGACACAAAGCATATGCGGGTTTGTTTAGGAGAAGTAGCGTATGCATGCGGAAAAGTACGTGCCAAGTCGCGTATGCTCAATTGCACTCTAAAAGAATAGGAAACCGAGTTACTACCATGGTATTGACCCATTGTATTGAGCGGCTTGGTTAATATAACGATCCAATCAGGGACCATCGGAAGTTGTGTGGTTTTGGCTCATGGTATTGTTAAAGGCTAGATCTATTTGAGGAGAATAAATTCATTGTGCAATGTGGGTGCATGAGTACGGGTTTGAATGGATACTTCACTCACAGTATGTACGAGATGGAAAGAGTGTGATTAGAATGATAGATGTTTAGTTATACATTACTGTCGGAAGAAGCGATGAAGAAGGGTATCTGAGTGGAGAATATTTGTTCAGATACATTTATGGATTGCCTTTGAGATGAGGTGAACATGTTTAAAGTGAAGAGTAAAATCTGAGCTATGCATCTATTACGAAAGAATTGTGCTGCCCTAAAATGTCTGAAGATCTATACGCTAGTTTGTAACAGAGGAAGCGCATATATACGTGGGTTGTATTAAGCTAAAGCGCGTATGGGTTGTGAAATTAGTTCTGTAATATGTGCAGATGTATAAGCGGGTTTATATGCATGAAAGCGCGTATATACACAAGATTAGTGAAAGGAAAGCACGTATGAAAACTAGGAGTTTGCTGAAGTATATGGTATGAAATGTTTGATCTATTAAGTTTGTTTTACTACTATACGACAATGATGTATTCATACGAATGTGAGTTTGTTTGAATGATGATTATGTTGCTGGTTATGTTAATTGAAGATCAAGTCGTTGGTTGATTGGTTGATGATTCAATGAATGAATTGATGGGGTTATAAGTTTCGGTTTGATGAATGTTGAACTTAAATGTGTGGAGTGGGTCCGGTATGAAAATATGATGAAAAGTGATGCCAAGTTGTGTTCTGTCGTGTTATTGGATCCAATATGAAAATTGATGAAACGTGGTCCATGGTAGAGTGAGGTCATAGCCTTCCAATCGGGGGGTCGTAGCTCCCTTCTAGGTGAGGCTGGTAAACGGAAGCGAGGGGGTCCGTAGCTCCCTTCCACGTGAGGTGGTAAATGAGGAGCGAGGGGGTTGTAGCTCCCTTCCCGGGGAGAGAAATTTGGTAAACGAGAGCGAGGGGTTGTAGCTCCCTTCGGAGAGGTTTGGTAAACGAGAGAAAGGTTGTGGCCTTACGCAGTGGGTGCCTACGTCTTTGGTATGAGTTTGTGCCGGTACATGGTTGTAACATGTTTTCTATATATAATAAATATTGAGGCGAGACGACGGCGGTGGTGGTTTTTCTCCCGACTTGGGTTTCCGGCTTAAATCACAGTGTTCATGTGTGATGCTTATGTGTGATGGTTTATTCTGTTATTCTGCACATGTACGACAACTAAACATGGACGAATGAATATTTGCAAAGATCTAAGTAAAGAAATAAATGCATAATAAGATCTGTGTATACGCAAGTTGTATGAAGTATCCGCGTGTATACGCGAGTTAATTTCAGAGTAAAGTAGCGTATGGGTTTTGGAGAAAAGAAAAAAAGTAAAAATTTTTGAGTATGCCCTAAATACGATTCACCCCCCCCCCTCTGGTATTTTTCCCAACAAGTATACGGGAATCTTTAAGAAGTTTCACATGCAAGTACGAAAGCCTATGTTGCACCTCCTCTTCCAAGAAATTGGAGGAAAGAGGATGCTACATTGAGAGATAGTGGATGCCACTATTTATCTACAGTTAGTGGGTTCACTCATGTATTTAGTTAATACAAGACCGGACATATGCTATGCGGTGAACCGGCGTTCATAAAAAGCGATGGTTATGCTACAAGCTCTTTTGGAAGGCAAGCAAGCATGTGCGAGATATATCTCGGGGGCACATCTTAGTATGGTTTACGGTACGGATAGATGGATGAAGTGAAGTTGCATGGCTTCACGAGGGTGGGTGGGCGGGGGCGGCCCAACGGAAAGAAAGAGCACATCGGGGAGGGTTTTTAGTATCGGATCTATAGTATTTTATTGGTACAACGGGAAACAAATATCCGTGGCACTCGGTTCAGCGAAGCGAGAATACATGGTAGCAAGTCAAAGCTGCATGTGAGGCTATACGGATGAGGAAGATCCTGGTCGGTTTGTTCGCTTCACATTTAGATCCTACAATGATACATTGTGATAATCAGAGTTGCATTAAACTCTATATTAATCCTGTGTTTCATTATAGATCTAAACATATTGATATCTGGTATCATCATATCAGATATTGTGTGCAGTGGAATGTCATGTTTCTTCAGTACATTCCTACGGAAGATCAGGATGCAGATATTCTAACGAAAGCACTCGGGAGGATAAAATTCGAATACCATAGAGGCAAGATCAGGGTGAAGGATAATCCCTATCTTGTTGAGAGGGAGTGTTGAGATTCAACAATATGATGAAGCTTAGTGAAAATCTGTCACCTTCACTAAGTGGGCCCATGAGGGGCTATTTTTAGGTGCAAGTCTATTTTTAGACTATGTCTATTTTTAGACATGATGATCATATTTCATAAGTTGCAGGATGCTATTTGTGGATGGTTGGTCAAGTTGGAAAAATATATGAAATTTTGTTTTTTGAATATTTGGCGAAGTCTATTTATAGATCGTCAATATAAAAATAGATGCATGTCGATTATTATTAGCTCTTAATAATAATCCGACAATAAACATCAACTTATTCTCTTGGAGCACTTTATTTCAGTGAACAGATTTGGAAAATCAGTGGGTTGAAGAAATTACGCAATTCCTATAGGTTCATGGTGGCTCATGTGGGAATCGGTTAAGACGAAGTGGAAAAGTTATGACAGAGTTAGAAGGAAATAGGTTATAGGAATTGTTATTTAGTTTAACTCGATTGTGGAGTTAACTCAGTTGAGCTAGTTGTATCTAGTCTAAGCGAAAGATACAATAGTGAGAGTTAAGTGAATTAATTCACAACTAATAACTCACTAACAAGCGAACGGTCTGATGTTGAAGCTACGATTGCATATCGATTCTAGTGGAGACCAGTGGAGAGATAGGTGAAAGGGTGAGATGGACTATCGTTGTGACTATAGTGATGCATTGATTGCATCACACACACATTAGAGTTGCCAATGAGGATTGCATAGTCAAGGCAAGGCCAATTCAAATTCATTCGGTCTTCTTCGGCGAGATTGCGTAGTGGAGGCAAGCTATCAAGCGGCAAGAAATCAATGCATGGATTTGTAGATTTTCTTCATGTTAGTGTGTGACGATTGATTGTGCGAGAGCTTGATGTACTAATATTTGTATGAGATTGTTACATGATCTCCATGATATACATAATATGATAGTTGGGGTTTTTAGCTTTAAGCTTTCCCGTTAAACAAGTTTGTGTTATGTGTGATTGTTTTTATTGCTTCATGTGTTTGCAATTGAGTTTTAAATTTTCCACAAAATATTAACGGTGGAAGGATTCTATATTTAGCAAGAAGATAAATATTTTTAGATTAGGAGAATACGGATATATACATGCATATGTTATATAATTTCTACACTCTCCTCCAAAAGTGTACGAAAACTACAAATTCTCACTTGCAAATAATGCGGTGTTGGAAGATAAACTGCGTTGTAGGCTTTAGAACATAGATGGCCTCAAGACAAGATCTGAAAAATGTGCTCCAATCATCCAATACGAGTCTCATCAAGGGGATAGAATTCTTTCCCCCTTTGAAAAGAGGCACTAGAATGGCCTAGATACGAGTAGATTTAGCTCCACTTGCTACGACTTACAAAGACAACCAAACCCTCAACGGGATCTACATTGTAGTTGGAAGAAAGAGGCTTGGCCTTGACCTAATAGTGGATAATAAATGCAAGACTCTTCCAGGCTCTCAAGAAAAGAGATGAGATTCCTAAACGGGAAATCCTTGTGCTAAACAACACTATTCTCTACTAAATAACAAGGAGAATAAGAAATGTCTAAGCAGAGACAAAATCTTCAGAAATAATATGTTCATCAACAAACTTCTCATGTTGCCCTCCTATTCCTTTTATAAGATAGGAACCTTTACCAAAACCCTAAACCATCTCAATGATTTAGCCTCTTTCACATGTGCCACCTCCAACTAATGCGCTATGCATCAATGAGGTTCACTTCATCTAGGCAGTGCTATTGATTTGGTCATGGTTGACCCATTCAAACGACCTTCTCTTGCACCTAGGGGTATTGTATGTAAATAGCCTAGATTTAGCGTTGTTCATGTGGCATTGATTTATTTCCTGTTTTAGGAGTTTTATTGATCCGCCTTTACAATTTTATTCATGAAACGAGAAAATAAAACAAAATTGAATATTCCCATTAGCTTAGGACTAATTGGAAATATTATAGTCTCTCCTCTAAAATGTTGCTTGTCCTTAAGCAACTCATAAGGTGAGTGCTGCAACACATATCCTCCTCTATTGGTGACACCAACATGAGTTAATCTTCCTCCATGAGCCAAGTTTTCACCAAACCATCCATCCATGACTTGCTCCACCAAAGTTCTCATGAGATGCAAACAACTCATCCCATAAGGAGACAATAAATCACATGAAACAAACATGGTTTTCCCAATGGCCTCCCTGAAATATGAGACATAAAGTACAAGGAGAGTGGCCATCCCATAGGACATATGCATGCCTTCCCTCATTCCTACATACATCCCCATAAAAATCACAAGTACATCATCAATATAGGGGATCAAAACAATATACATATAGCGAGAAATTTGTGCATATGGAGGTGGGTCATAGTCCCACATGTGGAACCAGCGCGAGCATCTCTTGCCTACATCAAATCAAGATGTGGTAAGTGGTTTTCCCTGCTTAGTTTCTGCCCATACCATCTCACCATAGGTGAAAGTGTGAGATATATTTGGTGCCTTAGGTAAGCACCCATCATGTTGCAAAATCTCCCTTTTTCTTCCAAGGGAGTGGCCATATTCATAAATTTTTGTATCTGCTGGCCATGAAGCTTACAATATATAATACTCCTCCTTGGAGTCACTTGGCCTGAAAAAACATGGTGGAAGAATGCATGAAGTCAGAATATAATGCATGTGATACAAGAGCATGTTCTTCACCAACATTCCTCCTCCTATCGATATAGGGTGGTGCATAGATCTATTTTCTCCTCGAAAGAGAGAAAGAGAGGGCTGATTTAACTCTTCCTTAGATTTATGTTGCTGCTCCAACTCCATAAGGTTCATGCATCTTTGAAAATGCTGATACTTAGTTCTTTTTCAAAGCCCTCCCAATAATAGCTCCTCAAGATGATGTTGTTGAGCTTCATAGAATATGTGTGGCTGAAATAGAACTCTTCATAAGCCCTTTGTAGTAACTTATCCTTGAGCTTGGAAGCTCTAAGAAAGAAATATCCACTACCATGATTATAGATGACTCCATCAAGGATTGAATAGCTCTCATCATGTAGCGAGTCATCAATAATCATACACAAGCTTTGAATATCCTTGGAATATTCCACCCGGCGATTGGGATTTCCAATATGGATATAATTTTCCCAACAATGATAGCGGCGATAATGTGTCATCTGAAGTATCTGCCATGTTATTGTTCTCCTCCTTGACATTTCCTATGTCAAAGTTGTATGTTGGGAAGGCCAAGCCTCCCATTTTTCTCCTCCTTGACATCTCCCATGCCAAATGTACAAGGTGGAAGGTTGTCATTCCTTCCTTGCTACTCTTCTTGCATATGCACATGCTCAAAAGAAAATGGAACTTTTTGGAAGTTAGTCTCCCATGGAAGGCTATCATCTATCCAAAACCTCCTTGGTTTTCCCAAGAATGCATGTGTGACCACCATCTCTCATCATGTATGGAATATTGTTCTCTAAACAAGTTTGTCTCCTGATTCAAGTTGCCTTCCTTGCTTCATGATGGTGTTATTCTTCCTCCTTGCGGCATATTTTCTCGGTGCGGTATGAGATGAAAGAATAGATAATGGTGACAAGGGAAAAATACTTTCCCTCTCCTTGATCCTTCCCCATACTCTCATCGTTGTAGTATGATACTTTAGTGCTCCCTCCTCCCTTGGTCCTGAAAGGAGCATCGATGCATGAAACATATTTCCTGCACCAAATCTATATCGGGTGGCCTCCCGGGTGGTATACCACAAGATAATGATGTCTCATGGCTCCACTCCATGTGAAAAACGAGATGGGAACATCTTTGGACTGCTTCAGTACGCAAATCCATCTCTAATTTTTGTGTGGAAGTATCGTGATAATGGGGTATCACTCTTATGGATGCGGGAGTGTTCTTGGCTAGAAATTTCCCATCTTCTTCTCCATGTAATAGAGGATCACCTCCCATCATATCGGTTTTGTGATCCATAATCTTCTCTCCTTTACCCACCATTTGCGAGATCTCATAGTCTAAGGTGCTCCCTTTAGATGTAGTTAACTCATGAAAACCCATCACATATCCTTGGTGTCGAAGTCTTGACCACAAAGGGTTGATACGCCATAGTGTGTGTTCCCAAAATTGGATGCAATGTTGGGACACATTCTTCCATTGTCTTATCTCATTTTCTATCATCATAGACACATGATACTCATTCTCTTCTTGTGCAAGATCCTTGGGCACTTCTTGTAAATATACAAGAGCCCTCTTGCGAAAGCAATGGCTTCATCTCCATCTCCCAATAAAAAATATATCTCCTCCAGATGTCACAGTGCTAGAGGAACTTTCAGCTCTTCTTCTTTCTGCTCCTCATCAATGGAGCATGCCTCATCAATAAGATATCCTTTACCTTGATCTCTCCTTGAAAAAGGAACACTCATGTATTCTTCTTGAGAAGAATGTTCTTGCTGAAGTGGGCCTTTTTCCCTTGGAAAATCATGTAGCAGATATTTAACCCCTTTAATAATGTCTTAGAATGGAGTTACCTTCATGGATCCTTCCATCTCATGCAAAGGTTCTGAATTCTCGGGCTTAGTTTGTTTACCCAAAGAAATTTTAGATGGAATAGAATTAAATATTTTCACTATCCTCCTAGTGAACTTTGCATAAGTAGAGATGTTTACATTTTTCAATGAAGAAGATTCAAATAACCACCAGGCATAAGCCTTTCCTTGGAGGTGCAACGCTGCTACTCTTATGGCTTCTTCTTCAGCAACTTGATGCAGCTATAAATATGTGTCTAGCTTCTTTACCCAAGACTTGGCTGAGCTCTCAGGTGATCCATCAAATGTAGTTAGAAAATTCCTACCCAAAGTGGGCTGCATGCACCCTCTTCTTCTCATGTCTCTGCTGGATCTTCTTTCTTCTTTAAGTTGAAAAAAATTTGGGAAGCTTAGATTCTCTTTGAATATTTTAGACTGAGATTCATATTGTTGGATATAATCACCAAGAGTCTCCTCTTTTGGTGTCTCTCCTTTTGCTTCTTCTTATCTTGCTAGGAATTTAGGCATGCTACAATGTTGCAGATATGATTGTGTGGCTAAATGATCACACACGTAAGATGAAGAACTGGGGCTTCCTTCATGTGCAAATATTTGTAAAGGATTTGAAAATATTTCATTCCTCATTCCCCTAATTTCTCTTTTCAGCTCATACATAGTTTGGAACAAAGTTTTAGAGAACTCTTTCCCTTTCATTCTTCCAGATAAAGGGGTTTCACCCTTGTCTTATTTGTCTTTAGTGTAATCAAAATTCTTCTTCTATATTCTTCTCAGATACCTATTCTCCCTGTCAGTACGAGGCTCATATTCTTCTGAAGACATATTGGCTTCTTATAAAGAAAATCACAGGTTGTGCCAAGGTGATTGCTCTGATACCACTGTAATATCCAAAAATGGGAAGAAGCAACAATAGTGAACAACACTGCTCAGAAATAATGCAGTTCAGCAAAATAAAAGTAGGAGGTCAATATGGAGGCTCAATAATGACATTTAAATCAGAAAATCAGAGTTATATTGAAGCCCATGAATTATATAATAGAAAATATAATACTTTACATGAAGAAATCCTCAAAAATGAGGCTCTGCAACCATAGATTAAGACTGAACAAGCTTGATAGCGTTATTTTATTGGATGAAAGAAGATGTAGATTACACTTCAAATCTAGAGTAGATCTGTGTACAAAAATTTAGATCTATATCAGATCTGTACACTAGAAAGGCTCCTTTACAAATTCCCCTTGGGGTTTTCAGCAAAAAGTGAAGTGAAGTACATGGAGTATATCTGAGATCTAATGCAACAGATCTGCAGAATGATTCAGAAATTCTGAAGTAAATACAACAGTATTCAGATCAGATCTGAATATGACATGGATTAGATCAGAAATCCACGGATCACCACTGTGAGGGGCAGATTCCCAATAGTAGAGATCTCTCCTCCAAAATTCTGCCAAAATACCCTACAACTTCTCACTTGAAAATAACGCAGTGTTGGAAGATAAACTGCGTTGTAGGCTTTAGAACATAGATGGCCTCAAGCCAATATCTGAAAAATGTGCTCCAATCATCCAATACACTCTTGTCAAGGGGATATAAGGCTTTCCCACTGAAAAGAGGCACTAGAATGGCCTAGATCTGAGTAGATCTAGCCTCCACTTGCTACAGCTTACAAAGACAACCAAACCCTCAACAGGATCTGTGTTGTAGTTGGAATAAGAAGCTTGGCCTTCAGCCTGATAGTGGACAAGAAATGCAAGACTCCTCCAAGAGGCCTCTCAAGAAAAGAGATGGGATTCCTAAACAGGAAATCATTGTGCTAAACAACACTATTCTCTGCTAAACAACAAGGAGAATAATAAATGTATAAATAGACAAAATCTTCAGAAATAATATGTTCATCAACAACCTTCTCATGTTTCCCTCCTCTTCCTTTTATAAGATAGAAGCCTTGCAAAACCCTAAACCATCTCAATGATTTAGCCTCTTTCACATGTGCCACCTCCAACTAAGACTGCGTTGTGCATCAATGCGGTTCACTTCATCTAGACAATGTTGTTGATTTGGTGATGGTTGACCCAGTCAAATGACCCAACCTCTTTCACACCTAAGTGTGCTTATGTAAATAGCCCAGATTTAGCTTTGTTCACATGTGGCATTGATTTATTTCATGTTTTAGGAGTTTTATTGATCCTCCTTTACAATTTTATTCATGAAACAAAAAATAAAACAAAATTGAATATTCCCATTATCTTAGGACTAATTGGGAATATTACACAAGTTTTAAGTCTATTTATTTTCATCTGTTCACACGAACTTCTTTACTATTTAAGGGTTTATCTACAACTAAATCTAGTTTATTAGGAAGTTCCGCGTAGAAAGATAAGCATTAAGTAAGGTTAAAACACACATCAAACACTCCCTCAAGGTGTGGAAACATGATTCCAGAACCCCCCCATACAGCGTCGGGTGAGACTTTGGTCTACGCAAGAAGATCACTGCTAAAAGGGCCAATAGTTGGAGGGTTTTATTGGTTGCACAAAATACTTCGAACCTGGGTCAGGACACTTTTAGAAAAAAAAATGGCTATGTTGTTGGTATCGGGGTCATTTTGAGGGATATTTGATGTTGTGCCATCTGACACAGAATGAATTACAAGATTCGCTTGACAAGAAGGTGTGCAAATTCGCAATATAAGAAAAATGAAACCCTAAATTATCTGTTGAGGATTGGGATCAAAGGTATATCTACACAGAGGTCCACAAAATTTTCTTTTCTTCCTTTGTGAGAGAGTTACATGAGTCTTTAGCTATGCTAACTGAATTTCAGACCTGCGCAAAGGACGACGCAATCACAAGGTGGACTCTTGAGCCGGTTCAACAGTTGGAGAAATATAGAAATAAAATTACCTGCACAATAGACTATTGGATTGATAGTGTTTTAAGTTGGTTTTTGACTGATTTTTCTATTGATACTTTTGTATCATATTATGAAGTTGAAAGAATATTTTTTAGAGGCCCTAGAGGTAAGTTCCTTCACTCATTGAAATTGTTGATTAAAATAATTTTATGTGAAAAGGGTACTTTGTGCAACCACATTGATTGAATGTCCCGAAGAGGCCCGACTATGCGAAGGAGAAGAACTTACAGAGTAGATCTAGAAGAGGGTTTTATTTATAGCCATCTCAAAGTTAAATCTGACAGTGACAAGGAGTCTAAAAAAAGTAGCTCTGGTGAATCTTCACACTCAAAAGAAGAGGGATTTAAAAATCAGGATATTCTTGGGTCATTGGCCTTAGTTCAGATCCCATCCACTCCACTCCCAAATTTGTCTCACTCTAACAAGTCATCCTCTCCACCTCCACCTCCACCTCCACCTCCACCTCCAAAAGATGACATGGCTACCTCCATCAAGCTATAGAAGTTCAAGGGCATTGGAAATTAATATGTTGACCAATTTTGGTTTGTCACAGATGTTGTATGGACAGTGCAGCAGATCAATAATGATAATGTTAATAAATTGTATATGGCTATTACATTTCAAGAATGCGCACTGGATTGGTACATGATTTATATGGAATTGAATCCTAATTCCACGATTGATGAGCTTAAGACCGCATTGAAGGAGTAGTTCAAAAAGCCCAAATCCTATTGTTAATGCATGACTGGATTAAAAGAGATCTACCAATAAGTGACTGAATCTATATGGGAGGCAGATCAATGATTGAAGCGCACTATCAGAGATGGAGGATTTAATATTGATGACATGTAGCACAAAGAATGAGTCATTACTATGCTACTGCCGCATCTGTGCTAGTCTTTAAACCAACAGAAGATTGTGACAGAGGTTGAAAATGTGGAGATTTCCATCATAGATAGAAGCCTCACCTCTACCTGCCACACAATTTTGGGCTCAGTAAATCCAAATTCATTTAGTTGTGCTGCAGTTAGAGATACAAACATTATGAAAAGAGAAGGAAAAGGATGTGTGCACAGAATTATGGTGCACATGTTTTAAAGCTGAGGGAAATCATAGGGATCTGTGTCCTGTATATACTAAATATCTAGCGGTGGGAGGACCAAGTCCGATTATGAACGGGGTAGGTCCTAGTGAGGTTCAAAAACTATGGTGTGTGATTCTTCAAACAAACAGACTGCATACAAAAGACTTCTGCCCTAGGCTTGGTAAATATGCTTCATAGCTACAACAACCTTTTTTCACATTTTGTCGATCCATGGGACACAATGACAAGAACTGTCGCAGATTCGATATGATGATTGAGGAGGTTTCTTCTTACAGATTGTAGGTTGAAGGTAGAGGACCATATTCGCTTGCATCACTATCTGGGCACGGTGGATTTCCAGGAAGAGGATGAGGAAGTGGTGGAGGATCTGGTCATGGAATGGGAAAACTCATTTTTTATTACTGTGGAGAGGCTGGCCACTATGTGTGCGACTTCCTGAACCCAACACAAAAATATTGCAAATATTGTGGGAAGTTTTATCATGTTCTTGAAGATTTCCCTATACTATTTACAAAAATGTAGGAGAAGAAACTACAGATACCTACGCAGAATGTTCATATGATGAGAGCAGAGCTGTGCACTGAATACCATAGCATAAATATTGTGACCAAAAGTGGCGTAGCAACTGGAGAAGATAGAGCAGAAGATAAGAGACTTGTCATTGATTTTTGTAGGGTCTAGAGAGATCCTGAGAAAAAGGAATGATTTAATCTACAAAGAGAAAAGGAAACTTTTGTCACAGCAAAGAAGGACTTCGTGGGTCCTGCCATGTCCAAAGTAGCAATCAAACCTGCCATGGATACCAACGAAGGGGTTGAGCCTGCAAAGATGAAATTTTTTCTACAAGCATGTATCAAGCGTTTTCACAATAAGAAGGTCGTTGAGAACCTTCAAGATTTAATTAACAACTACGCTGAAAAAGAACAGCTCTAGGTGGAGAAAAAGGCTCTCAATAATATCTACAAGAACAAGAGAAGAATCGGCCAAGAGATGCGCTTGACTTCTCAGCTAGGAGAATTTGAAATGGAGCAGGTCATTTTGGATCTGGGCTCTGACGCAAATGTGATTCCAAAGAAGACTTGGCAGAAAATGGGAGGACGTAAGTTGGAATGGTCTGCAATACAGTTGCTCATGGTGAATCAACAGAATATTATCGCAATGGGAAGGATTTCTGGGGTCATAGTTGATATCGAAGGAGTTAAGGTGTTGGCTAATTTTGAATTTATTCAGATTGTTGATGGTACATATCCATACCCCGCATTTTTGGGTATGGATTGGGCTATTGACCTGGATGCTACCATCAATCTCGAGCGCAGAAGTATGGTATTTGAAAACAATGGAACCAAGGTGGTGGTCCCACTGGATCGAGTAGAAGGAGAAAGATATACAAAACCAGTGCATGCAGAAGAGGACATTGACCATATCTACAAGCTAACTACATGAGATGAATATTGGATCAATCCCACAGCGTATAACTGGCTTAGCTGGGATAGAGATATTTCATGCCATTCAGACTCAAATGAAGAATTGGAGAATTGGCATAACCTTTTGCATGAAGTCTCTACATTGCGCTGCAACTAAGTCACCATATCTCTATGGTGTATATCCTCTGAAGTACGGGAACTACCTTATTATGATGGTATAGAAAATGTCACTTGTTTCTTATATGATTTCGAAAAGGCTGTTCCAGATACACAACAGTTCCATGTGCTTGACTTAGCTCTGTGCTCAACTCCAGGATGCTAGTGGGAGACACACACGGACAACTTGGTGAATTGGAAAGAATGTACCCATATGATGCAACTACGATTTGGAAAACCCAATACCCGATTGGAAGGAACCTATGAAGGAAAATAATATCCTGCATGCATACATTTAGCCAGATGGACTGTATCTTGGGGAGAAGATCTGCAACCAGGATGGGTTCATACATTCATCCATACTTTAACTCAAATTCCTATGAACTAGTACCTAGGGTTGAGCTGCGGTGAGGCACGATGGAGTGGGCTGCTCTACCAGAAATATTTGTGTTAAATTTTAGTTTTGAGAGTGGATTCCCATGCATCAGAATTTCCTTACACACGATTCAAGATGTGGTCTTTGACATGATAGAGAAACCATAAGCACGAGCCTTACCAGCATGGGATGCATAGATGAAGGTGTTTTGTAAATCAAAAACCCCCATTATTTTAACCCATACTTACTTTAGAAAATAATGGGGACCATTTTAATTTTTTAGAGTTTAAGAAAATAAACCCTTAGAGAATTTCTTTTGATAGGAATAGGGGTAAAAAAGGGATGAAAATTTTAAAAAATTGGATTTCCAAATTCTTAAGCGGAGATAAATCACATTTCGCAAATCACAAAATCATTTACATAATGAATATAATGATTTGAAACATCTTTTGTGATCCAATGAATATAACTGAAATGCTTTTATATGAGGTGTTGGTGCCTGAATTCCACTCGTGTCAAGGAAGGCAAGATGACAACACCAAACCACGCTCGTACCGCATAGCTCCTACCGTGTCAGAGAGGGTTCTCTCCAGTCAATCTATATCAGCGAAAAGTATTCAAATGGGGCTTGAGATGACCGAAACAAAAAATAATTTTAGGCTAGGTATATAGGTGAAAGGATTTGATTTAAAAATTGTGGGTTGAAAACAACAAGAAGGGACTATTAAGCAGGAATTAATTGTCACGCAACCAGGAAAAGTAAGCGCAATGTACAACGGCTAGGTATATAAGTAGGAGGGTTTGATTGAAAATTGTGGGTTGAAAAGAGCAAGAGAAGGGACTATTGGGCTATGAATTTGGGGCTAATTTCTGCCGGCAAACTTGGGGCAAAGTAAGTGCAATGTACAGCCAAATTAAAGATGTAATGAGAGAATAAAATAGGGAAAAGACTTCTGCCCTGTAGGCATCAATCAAGGGATGGATCTACAGTGACAACTTTAGAAGAAAGAGAAGCACCGGGTTACTCAACAGAGCATCTAACAGAGGATGGATTCTGAAAAGATAACCACTACATCAAACAACATAATCATTGTGAGAGGAGAATCGTGCATGGATGGATTCCTAACACTTCCCTTAGAGAATGATGTAAACAAATTAGCAGAAAAAACAAAGCATGGAAATGAATTTACAAGAAAAACATGTTGCACATTAAACACCGTGATGAATCCCAAATTTAAAGAGCAGAAAAAAGCTTTATTAAAATAATATTCGAGGAAAACTTTACACAATCCACTAGCAGCCTCCCTCTGCTGCAAAAATCCAACCTCTACACTATGAAATTCATATAATATATACATTTTCTCATCCTTGTACTAAGGGAATTGAGCTCAACCATTTTCTTAAAAATAGAATCAGTTACATTAAACTTGGGCCAAATTTATGAAAATAGGTGTTGAAGATTAACTCGTAGCTCTTAAACCATAGCTCCTATTACAAAACTGAAAGAGGTTTTTGTAGATAAGGTCATGTTGGAGAAAAAAATCTTTCAAATTTTGGAAATTCGTTTCCAGTTGCTCGCAATCTGTTCCACAAAATCATCTCTAAAACAGAAAATCATTAAAAATTTAAATCTGTAAAAATGAGCTGTAAAGATCTAGTCACATATCCCAATTCGTGACACCTTTGAATAAAATGAAAGATTTTTTTGTTATATGGCTCTTGGTTAACAAAAACCTCCTTGGGTTTTGCAGAATTAGTTTCCATATGTTGTAAAATGGTCGCGCACTAAAATGACTAAAACAGTACAAAATATGAAAATTTTGCTTTGTTTTAATGTAGGCTCCAAATATCACTGTATATCTCCCACATAGTAGCATCTGTGCATAAACTGAAGGAGGTTTTTGTTATTTGCTATGTGATGAACAAAAACCTCTTTCACTTTTGAAAAATTTCTTACCATTATTTCACAAACTGATTTTGTACTAAACTTGTCATTGTGTGCAGCAACTGACCTCAAAACATGCATAACCAAGAATCACTCATTCATTTTGATCATATCTTCTAATCCGGGAGCCAGTTACGAGAGTGTGATATACCGTTGGAAATATTTTTCCGAGCTTCTTCTAATGGAAACGCTCGTGACATGTTTTGTGCTGAACATCATGTGCAAAACATCTGACAAAACCAGACATAGTAAGAGCTCATGTTGATCCCTGCTGACAGGCTGCGAAGACTGGAACTAACATCGGCTCCAAATGGGGATGGTATCTCCTTGGAGGTGCCAAGAACTATAGATCTCTGGGAAAGAAGGCAGTGCCTTCATCCATTGGGCTATGGATGGTCAAACAACTGCAAACCCAAAACAACTCATACCAATCCCAAAACATATACATATTGCAACCTGTACATAAACCAATACCAGAAACTGAAATGTTTCCTTTGACAGCTTATTTATTTACAAATCTACCCTACTTTTTTTGTGAAACCAATAGATCAAGTAACGATGTAATTCTAGATCAACCAATCAAGTAACTATGACAAGGATGATGCTTGAAAGTGCTTCAACCAGAACACAAATGTAAATGCTGACAGCCATACATGCACATAACGAGTCTGGTTATGTAAAAGATAATTTGATCTATCATTCAAACTGAAAAAAAATTCCATGTACATTGCAATAGGATCGCAAAAACTAGACTCTGTTTTCTGCCCCAACTCCACAATACATGCTTCCAGCTGCAAACTGTCAATGAAAACATCCACTGGCAACTCTATTGTTTCTTGTTTTTAAGGAGGGAGAGTTTCCAATAACTTTTTGGGATCTTGGAATTCATATGATTGGATCTGATCATTTAAATACTGAATCTCCTTCTCAAATTTTTCAACAACTAACTCAAAGAAACTAATTTTAGCTTTAGCAGGAAACTTTGGAGATCTCAAAACTTGAAGCACGACAATGAAAAATACTTCATCAATTTCAATATCCACTAACTAATCTCTAACTTCTTTTAAAACTTCACAAAGCGCAGTGTTTGCCACATACCCTACCATTTTATTTTAGTGCATGAATGGATCAATGAGCACTGGAATCTCTGGATTGAGTTGGAGTCGCCAGGTGAATGTTTCAGCCTTCATATGTCTGATCATTTTCCACCATCAACAATCAGATCTGAACTTGATACACGTACTGGGGCAACTTGCAAGTCAGATGTTACGTTTACAAACTAGACCGGAGATTGACTGAAGCATCATTTATCTACTTTCACTAATGCAAAGCAAGAGCGTTTCGAAGGCTATCTGGCATAACTTCAGGCTCTGTCTGTAGCTTATAAAACAAATAACACTAACAAGAAAACCATTTTCTTCCCCAGTGGAGTCACCACTATGTTATCGCCTAAATCTACCTCAGGCTAAAGGAAGGCAGAGTTCAGGGTAACATCAAACCACGCTCAATCTGGTAGCTAGCCCTACCAGATCAGGAGAGGGCTCTCTCTGGCTCAATCTCAGCAAAAGATAATCGATGGGGCTTGAGATGACTTGAAATGAATGCTGATTTTAGGCTAGGTGTATAATTAGGAGGGTTTGATTGAAAATTGTGGGTTGAAAAGAGCAAGAGAAAGGACTATTGGGCTATGAATTTGGGGCTAATTTCTGCCGGAAAACTTGGGGCAAAGTAAGTGAAATGTACAACCAAATTAAAGATGTAATGAGAGAAGAAAATAGGGAAAATACCATTTCCCTGTAGGCATCAATCAGGGGATGGATCTACAGTGACAACTTTAGAAGAAAGAGAAGCACCGGGTTACTCAACAGAGCATCTAACAGAGGATGGATTCTGAAAAGATAACCACTACATCAAACAACATAATCATTGTGAGAGGAGCATCGTGCGTGGATGGATTCCTAACACTTCCCTTAGAGAATGATGTAAACAAATTAGCAGAAAAAATAAAGCATGGAAATGAATTTACAAGAAAAACATGCTGCACATTAAACACCGTGATGAATCCCAAATTTAAAGAGCAGAAAAAAGCTTTATTAAAATAATATTCGAGGAAGACTTTACACAATCCAATAGCATCATCCCTCTACTGAAAAAATCCAACCTCTACACTATTAAATTCATAAAATATATACATTTTCTCATCCTTGTACTAAGGGAATTGAGCTCAACCATTTTCTTAAAAATAGAATCAGTTACATTAAACTTGGGCCGAATTTCTGAAAATAGATGTTTAAGATAAACTTGTAGCTCCTAAACCATAGTTCCTGTTACAAAAATGAAAGAGGTTTTTGTATATAAGGTCATTTTGGAGAACAACCTCTCTCAAATTTGGTAAATACGTTTCCAGTTGCTCGCAATCTGCTCCACAAAATCATCTCTAAAACAGAAAATCATTAAAAATTTAAATCTGTAAAAATGAGCTGTAAAGATCTAGTCACATATCCCAATTCGTGACACCTTTGAATAAACTGAAAGAGGTTTTTGTTATATGTCTCCTTTTTAACAAAATCCTCCTTGGGTTTTTCATAATTAGTTTCCATCTGTTGTAAAATGGCCGCGCACTAAAATGACTAAAATAGTAAAAAATATGAAAATTTTGCTTTGTTTTAATGTAGGCTCCAAATATCACTGTATATCTCCCATATAGTAGCACCTGTGCATAAAATGAAGGATTTTTTCGTTATTTGATATGTTATGAACAAAAACCTCTTTCACTTTTGAAAAATTCCTTACCATTATTTCACAAACTGATTTTGTACTAAACTTGTCATTGTGTGCAGCAACTGACCTCAAAACATGCATAACCAAGAATCACTCATTCATTTTGATCATATCTTCTAATCCGGGAGCTAGTTTGGGAGTGTGATATACCGTTGGAAATATTTTTCCGAGCTTCTTCTGATGGAAACACTCGTGACATGTTTTGTGTTGAATATCATGTGCAAAACATCTGACAAAACCAGACATAGCAAGAGCTCATGTTGATCCCTGCTGACAGGCTGCGAAGACTGGAACTAACACTCTGGAGTCGCCATCTCTTCCTAATCATCTATTTGGGCAATAAAATTAATATATAAAGCATGAAAATTTGATTCAGCCATGATTTTGTCTAATCCTTGACCTTTTATGAGTTTGGTGGGTTTGATTTCTATGTCATATTCCAAAATTGTATCAGTCCACTTGCCTCTTTTTCCATCGGGCCCATTCTGTGTTAGAATGTCCTTTACAACTACATTTCGAACATAGGAAATGATATGTGAATAAATAATATACACTCTAAATTATTTGATGGCCTTTACTAAAGCTAGGGTTTGATTTTCCATTATGTTATACTTTAAAGTGGCTCTAATTGACTTGCTAAAGAAAGAAATGGGTTGCTCATAGCCCTGGTCATTTTTCTACAGTAAAACTGTGTAGAAATTTGCTGAATAATGATTAATTATCCACCGAGACTATCCTGATCACATACAATTCGAATTTATATGCAACACATAATCTCTTCCACTCAGATCATCACACATGCGGAAATAAAATCAAGCGATAACACATCAAATCATCATACACATTAACACAATATGTATGGGGAAATCTTATAGCTGAAAACCCCACAGATATTGTGTATATTATAATGGAGAAATCATGTAACAAAATCAGTACAATACTCCTCACAAGTACTCAGTACTTTCTCATAAAGTTACACACAAACTAGCTCAGTTTTGAACAGGTTACTGGTTCAAAACTCACCGCCAATTTCCTTGCCTCTATTGCGAAATCCAGGCCTGTCTATATAGAGATCCAAGGTTTGAATCTCCTTGGCTTGACAGCGCAATCATCATGGGCAATTCCTCCAAGTGTGGTGCAAATCTCATACACAACTGATGTCGCCACTGATAGCTAACTCCACCCTTTCATCTACCTCTTTCACTGGTCTCCACTGAACTAATCATGCACTGTAGTGAACTGATGTGTTCTTGAGTTGAATAATGAGTTACTAATTAATGAATTAAATAATATTTAATTCACTCCACTCATAACTAATTGATTAGCTAGTTAAACTAATCTCAACTAGTTCAACTAAAATAAACAGAACACAACTCCACTAGTTGTCTCAATAACTCCACCAAACTTCTGCCACTGAAGTCCTAACTGAAGTCAACCATGCATGATGCCATCAAACCCTTGGGAATAGCATAATTCCTCTTTCAGATGCATGAGCCACTTCTGTAGCTCGAACTGAAGTGCTCCAAGAGAGTAAACAACTGTTTAGAGTCCAAATATTATTAAGGGTAAATAATATTTGACTTCCCTATTTTTAGGAGAGGCAATCTAAAAATAGACTTCGACCTCTTCGACCTATAGGTCATAAAAATAGAGTCCCATATATTTTTACCAACATGACCAATACTCCAATAATCTCATACTGGAATCCCCAGACCATGCTCCATATTGTCTAAAAATAGACATAGTCTAAAAATAGACTTTGCGCCAGAATTTGCCTGCGGGCCCACTTAGTGAAGGCGACTTCATTTCACTAAGCTCCATCATCTTGCTGCATTTTCAACACTCCCTCTCAACAAGATATGGCTTATCTGCAACCCTATCCTGCCTCTGTGGAATTCGAACTTGCTCCTGGTGAGCGCCTTCGTCAGGATGTCGGCATCCCGATCCTCCGTGGGAACATATGAAAGCATCATGATTCTCCGCTGAACACAATCTCTGATATGATGGTACCTGATGTCGATGTGTTTGGACCTATCATGAAATACTGGATTATCCGAGAGTTTAATGCAACTCTGGTTATCACAGTAGATCACTGTAGGCTCCAAATGCAACCTAAACAAACTTGCGAGGATCTTCCTCATCCAAATAACCTCGCATGCAGCCAAGCTAGCTACCATGTACTCGGCCTCTGCTAAACTGAGTGCCACAGATCTCTACTTCCTGCTGTACCAGGAAACTGCTGTCGACCCAATGCTAAAACTCCTACAAAAGTGCTCTTCCGGTCCGTTGGGCTCCCTGCCCAATCTGCATCAGTGAAGCCAGAAAGCTTCGCTCCATCCTCCTATTTGTACCATAGACCATATCCCGATGTGCCTCTGATATAGCGCAATACATGCTTTCCTGCCTTCCAAAAGAGCTTGGTAGGCTTAACCATAGCTTGCGAAAGCTGGTTAACTACATAGCATATATCGGGTCGTGTATTGACCAGATACATAAGCGACCCCACCAACTGTCTATAGACAGTGGCATCCACTACCTCCTCCGAAGTAGCATCTCCCTTCCTCCATCCTCCAGGAAGAGGGGTATCAACAGGCTTGCAGCCTTGCATGTTGAACCTCTCCTGAATCTCCCGGGCATACTTGCCCTGAGAAACAAACAGTCCTCCGCTGCGCTGCCAAATCTCCAATCCCAGGAAATAATGAAGGATGCCCAAGTCCTTCATCTCAAACTCTCATGCAAGATCCTCCTTGCATGAAAGTATCAACTGCTCATCGCCAATCAAAATCAGATCATCTACATACAGTACGATGATCAACAGCTTCCCCTCCACCACAATCTGGTACAGGTTTGGATCCGCCTCACTCTTGGAAAATCCAAGCCCGGTGAAGTAGCTGTCTATCCGAGTGTACCAAGCACGAGGTGCTTGCTTCAGCCCATACAGTGCTCTCTTGAGTCGGCACACATGCGACTCACTGCTGAAGATCTCAAAACCTTCAGGCTGCTCTATGTACACTTCTTCCTCAATAACTCCATTGAGGAACGCAGTCTTCACATCCATCTGATGAATGTGCCACCCCATCTGCGCTGAGAGAGCAAGGATCGTCCGTATGGAAGAGTACCTTGCGACAGGTGCAAAAGTCTCCTCATAGTCAATCCCCTCGATCTATGAAAAGCCACGGGTGACAAATCTCGCCTTTTACTTCTCCACACTCCCGTCAGCCACCTGCTTCACCTTGTAGATCCATCGCGAACCCACCACTGATTTCCCCACCGGTCTTGGGACAATCTCCCATGCACTGTTCCTGACGATCGAATCATATTCTTCGATCATGGCATCAACCCATGCGGGTTCCTCCACAGCTTCCTCAAACGAGGATGGCTCCGTCACAACACATTGACTCACAAGAGCCATGTATCCAGTGTACCGATCCGATGATTTTCTATGTCTGCGCTGTGTTGTAGGTGGTCCTACAACCTTCTCTGCATCCCGAGCCAGTCGCTCAGCTTCTGCAGTGCGCATGCACCCTCTGATGGTTGGCGCTGCATGGGTGGTTTCTTCCACCTCCTGAACCTCCTCTTGTGGCTGATCCACATCCGGAAGTTCCTCCTTAGGAACTAACAGCTCCTCATTTGCATGCAAGTGTAGCTCCCTCTCAAGCAAACACTGCATGGCTTTCTCCTCCTGAAATTTTATATCCCGTCGCACAACAGTCTTGCGACTGTCTGACAAATACACCCGGTAGTTGTGAGGTGTATCAGTGTACCCCACAAATATTCCAACCTCTACGGTCGGATCCAGCTTCCTTCTCGCATCCTTCGTCACATGCATGTAGACAGGAGAACCAAAAATCCGCAAATGGGAAATATCAGGCCTCTTGCCAAAATAAGCCTCCTCCGGTGTACTCATGCCAAGAACCTTGTGAGGACAACGGTTCTGCACATACACTGCTGTATTGCATGCCTCCACCCACAAGTGAAGGGGTAGGCCCTGATCATGCAACATCGCCCGTGCAGCACCCACGATCGTTCTGTTCTTTCGCTCAGCCACCCCGTTCTGCTGTGGGTTATGGGGTGCGATGAGCTCTCTCCGAATCCCTTCTGCGCTGCAGAACTCCCTGAATTCAGCCGAGATGAATTCACCACCGTTATCACTCCTTAGAGCAATCACCTTCTTCCCCGACTCCTTCTCGACCAGTGCTTTAAACTCACAGAACTTCGCGAATGTATCGCTCTTCTTCTGCATGAAGAAGATCCAGCACTTTCAAGAGAAATCATCAACAAAGATCACATAATACATGTGCTTTGTTGTCGAAGCAACTGAGAAAGGACCACACACGTCTGTGTGAACTCTCTCAAGGATCGTCGTGGCACAACTATCCTTCTCGTGAAAGGTGGCTTTCACATACTTCCCTAAAGTACACCCCTTGCACTGATCTGACAGCGCAATGGTGCCCTTGGGAAGCCCAGTAGAAATCTGCTGCAGAATCTTCAAAGCTCCATGGTGAAGGTGGCCCAATCTCCTGTGCCACAGTTCGCCCTCATCATCCTAGCTCACCACTTCTCCCGCCTTGCATGCCATAGCTGCGCAGCCATCTACCTGCAACTGATAAAGGTTCTTGGTTCGCACCCCTATCTTCTGAGTCTCTCCAATAGTCTTACTGCGCAGGAAGGCTTTTCCTTCACTGAAGACCACATCATACCCCTTATCCTCCAACATCGCCACAGAGATCAAGTTCTTCTTCAATCCAGGTACATGCATAACATCCTTCAATACAAAGGGTTTACCAGACTCCCTCTGAAAGGATATGGTACCGATACCAGTCGCATTGTATCTACCATCATCGCCCATCTCGATGTGCACACCAAAATCTTTGTCCTCCAGATCTGAGAACAAATCCCGATCTCCCGTCATATGAAATTATGCACCGCTGTCCAAGAACCACACCGATCCCATCACACTTGAAACCAAGCATGCGATCAGTGAAAATTCAAGCTCGAACTATGAAGCCAAAGCTTCTCCATCTGCAGATCTTCTCGCTTGCTTGTTCTTCTTCTTCTTTGGACAATTGGTAGCATAATTTCCGTGATCATGGTAGTGAAAACACTTCACTTTCGCCATATCCTGCTTCTTGCCCTTTGCGCCAGAATGAGAGGTTTTCTTACCCTTCCCCTTCCTTGCTTTGGCAACCAAAGCGCAGTTTTCTTCATCAACTCCCTTTGATGAAGATCCATCTCGATTAGTCCTCCTTATCTCCTCCTGCATGAGATCCGCCCAAAGGTGCTCCCATCCCGGCAGCTTCTCCCAACCATTGACACTATCTTGATATGAGTTCCAAGCCTTCGGAAGACCAAGGAGAGCCAGGTCGACCATGTCCTCGTCTTCGACAGTCACCCCCACACTTCCCAGCTCATCTCTGCATTGAGTGAACTTCGTGAGGTATTTGGCGATACTGTCGCCTTTCTCCATCTTGATGTTCCCGAGCTTATCTTTGAGCGCCAGCTTCCTTTGGTCGCTCTTACTCTGGAATAGATCCGTCAAAGCTTTCCACATTAAATATGGAGTAGCCTTTCCATGCAGGCTGGATACAATATGATCCTCGACGCCCTCCAACAGGATCCTTCGACACTTCGCCATCTTCTTTTGCCATGCTTCGACTTCAGCAGGATCAGTGGGCTTTTGGACATCCGTATCTACGAACTCCTTCAGACCATTATCTTCTAATACTTCCTCCATGCGATCCTTCCATGCAACATAATTTGAACTGCCTTCAAGAGCATATTCGAGTCGCAAACCGTTGAAAGACATTTTCAACACTAGCACCAAGAAAACAAAACTGCTACAAAATTTCGAATTCCACCTCAAAGCTCAACCGCTCTAGATCTGTGAGAACAAATTATTTCTAGCACAGAGATTGACTGCAAGGGGCATTTACCAGACCTTTCACTTTCCGAAGAAAGATGAATCCGGAGGCTACCTGGCCCGCATGCAGACTCTGTCTACCGAAATAAGTTTGTAATCATTGTGATGATCAATCTCCGCTTCAATAGCTCTGATACCATGTAGAAATTTGTTGAATAATGATTAATTATCCACCGAGACTATCCCGATCACATACAATTCGAATTTATATGCAACACATAATCTCTTCCACTCAGATCATCAAACATGCGGAAATAAAATCAAGCGATAACACATCAAATCATCATACACATTAACACAGTATGTATGGGGAAAGCTTATAGCTGAAAACCCCGCAGCTATGGTGTATATTATAATGGAGAAATCATGTAACAAACTCAGTACAATACTCCTCACAAGTACTCAGTACTTTCTCATAAAGTTACACACAAACTAGCTCAATTTTGAACAGGTTACTGGTTCAAAACTCACCGCCAATTGCCTTGCCTCTATTGCGCAATCCAGGCCTGTCTATATAGAGATCCAAGGTTTGAATCTCCTTGGCTTGACAGCGCAATCATAATTGGAAATTCCTCCAAGTGTGGTGCAAATCTCATGCACAACTGATGTCACCACTGATAGCTAACTCCACCCTTTCATCTACCTCTTTCACTGGTCTCCACTGAACTGATCATGCACTGTAGTGAACTGATGTGTTCTTGAGTTGAATAATGAGTTATTAATTAATGAATTAAATAATATTTAATTCACTCCACTCATTACTAGTTGATTAGCTAGTTAAACTAATCTCAACTAGTTCAACTAAGTTAAACCGAACACAACTCCACCAACTGTCTCATCAACTCCACCAAACTTCTGCCACTGAAGTCCTAACCGAAGTCAACCATGCATGAGCTCACCAAACCCTTAGGAATAGCATAATTCCTCTGTCGTATGCATGAGCCACTTCTGTAGCTCGAACTGAAGTGCTCCAAGAGAGTAACCTGAAGTTTAGAGTCCAAATATTATTAAGGGTAAATAATATTTGACTTCCCTATTTTTAGGATAGGCAGTCTAAAAATAGACTTCGACCTATAGGTCCAAAAATAGAGGTCCATCTATTTTTATCAACATGACCAATACTCCAAGAATAACATACTGCAACCCCTGGACCATGCTCCATATGTCTAAAAATAGACATAGTCTAAAAATAGACTTTGCGCCAGAATTTGCCTGCGTGCCCACTTAGTGAAGGCGACTTCATTTCACTAAGCTCCATCATCTTGCTGCATTTTCAGCAACCGGCAAGAATAGTGTGTTTTGAAGCAAAGGAGAAAATAATGAAATAATTTTTAAAGTCAGGACTTATAAGAACTGGTGTTTTTGTTAAGGCTTGTTTAATAGATTCAAATGATTTCTTGGCCTCAACAGTCCATTTAAGTACCAATTCTTTTTTCAGCGTATTATTAAGCTCTCTGATTATTTCAGCTAGATTTGAGATGAATCTTCTAAGAAAGTTGATTTTACCTAGAAAAGCTTGTAATTCTTTAATGTTCCTAGGAGGACTAATGTTTAGAATTGCCTCTATTATGGCTAGGTCTATCCTAATTCCCTCTTTAGATATAATATGTCCTAATAATTTACCTTCTTCCAATCCAAATAAAGTCTTCTTAGGATTTAGAGAGATACCAAATTTCCTGCATTTAGGAAAGACTTGTCTGAGATGATCCAAATGTTCATTATTAGTCTTTGAAAATACAGTAATGTCATCTAAATAAATCACTAGGAATTCATGAATTTCCCTAGCAAAGGCTATATCCATAGCTCTTTTAAAAGTGGCTCCTGCATTCATTAACCCAAAAGGCATTTTCACATACATAAAAGTGCCCCATGGAGTAGTAAAGGAAGTTTTAGCTTGGTCTTCTAGTTGAACTAGAATCTGGTTATATCCAGAAAATCCATCTACTAATGAAATTCTGGAAGAACCAACCAACCTCTGTAGAATGCGATCCATTTTTGGTAGAGGGTAATTTTCTTTTAAGGAAACTTTATTTAAATTTCTGAAATCAACACATAATATAATTTCTCTTTTATTTTACCTAGTGGGAACTAGATTAGAAACCCAATCAGAATATCTGATTGGAGCAATTATTTGGGCATCATACATTATTTCTACCTCTTTCTCAATTAAAGGCATCAAAATAGGATTGATCCTTCTTAACTTCTGTTTAAAAAGTTTTTGGTCTTCTTTTATAGGTATTTTATGTATTATGCTAGTGTCATAGTATTTTAAGTCCTCATAACTCCAAGAAAATACATCCTGAAATTGCTTAAAAAGAGCTATGTATTTTAATTTTTCTTCCTGAGGTAAAGCTTTTGAAAGTTTAATCATCTTAGGTTTTAAATCTGTACCTATATTACACTCCTTAATATCAGATCTTAATGGCTCCATTTTAGGTTTTCTTGCAACATCATTAGAGTCAAATAGATCTTCTAAAGGGGCTAATCCTTTTGGTAAAAAGGTTGTCTTTGAGGTTCAAAATATCAGATTCATCATCTGCTAACTCTTCAATCTCTACTTTTTCTAAATTATCTATGCATAATTGACTAAACTTAGTAGGTTTAGCAAAATATAAATTATTTACATTTATATTATTTAACTCAATTTCACTATCTAAGTTCTAATCTATTGTACAGTCTGTGTCTATATTACAAACATTTTTCATGAAATGATAAATCTGTTAATCTTGTGAAAAAATTTGCCAATATTTAAGATTATCTAGAATTATAGGTCTATTTTTTACTTCTGCAGTGTATCTATGATTTGGTTGAAATGGAAAATTACAGGTACTAGAAAATTTTTCTAAGCAGTGAGCCTGTATGTTTTGTTTTCTTGGTATTGCAGAAAAATCACATTCTAATAGTTCCTTAATTAAATCTAAAACAGTGTCTCTATATCGGCTTAATCTTCAATTATAAACAAAATATTCTCCATTTATCTATTTCACAATTAACTCTGAGTCTCCCATAATTGATGCTCTTTTACCTCCTAAATTCCTAACAATATGCAGTCCTAAAATAAGAGCTTCATATTCAACCATGTTGTTTGTACATTTAAAATTTAGCCTGAAAGCATGACCTTTTGCATGATTTTTTTCCATATTATGTATCCAAACTCCTTCTCCTGTTCCTAATTTATTGACTGACCCATCAAAATCTAGGTGCCATAATTATTCATGAAAGATGTTTTCACTGTCTGGTGCTTTGTTTTTCTCTTTTAGTTCAGTATTGTTTTCAATTCCATTTTCAAAGTTACATAAAATGAATGAATCCTTGTCAGTAGGTGTAGAGTAAATAGGATAATTTCTTGTTCTTTTTATGCTACTCACCATATACTTCATCAATGTTTCTCTATATAGTTTCTTTGGTTGGCCAAAAAATGATATTGTTGCATAAGATATTTCAAGTTGTAGACATCCTTGTAATTTAGCTCCCCATGAGCGAGATAAGAGAATTCCATACTTGGGAGGGATGTCAGCTACTACAATCATATAATATGATGCGTAGTATGTCCTGAGTGCAACCCACTTGATGAAGATGATGGAAACCTACTTAATGAAGTTGTCTTTGATAACAACCTGGTTGATGATGATGTAAATCTGATGTGAAGATTGTTGGCATGTGTTGTCTTTGATGGTAATCTACTTGATGAGATGAGAATTGGCTATATGATGTGATGAAGTTGTCTTTGGATAACAACCTGTTTGATGAAGTTGTTCTTGAAGGAAAATGACTTGATGAATTGCAACCTATGTGTCAAATATGTACAGATGATGTATCTATAGATCAGCTAAGGAGTACAGAAGAAAGAAACTTCAGAAAGGGCCAGAGCAATGATGAATAAGACATGTCACTATGAATACGTGGGTTTGTTTAGGCGAAGTAGCGTATGTACGCGGAAAAGTACGTGCTAAGTCGCGTATGCCTAATTGCGCTCTAAATGTGTAAAACTAGGGGTTACTACCATGGTATTGACCCATTGTATTGAGCGCTTGATTATCTATTTGGTCCCGTCCAGGAATACCATCGGAAGTGGTGTGGTTTTGACTCATTGTATTGATAAAGGCTAAACCTATATAAGGAGAAGAAGATCATTGTGCAAAGGTGGGCAGGTGTCTGGGCTTTAAATGAATACTTCACTCTGAAGTTTATCTGTATGGTTGAACTCTGTTCTTAATCGATAGATCTGAATCTATGATGCACCCATGAATATGATGAAGGTTCAAAATCTCTAGATCTGGAAATGATGAATCTCTAGGATGATCTGAAAAGAAGTATTGAAGACTTGGCGCAAATCTATTGAAGATATTGAAGAAATCTGGGTAAGTCCATAGATATGATCTGTTTTGCAAAGTTTATCTTTTATAGATCTATACGCATGTTCGTTTCATGAAAAGCGTGTATATATGCGGATCTGTTTAAACAAAGAAGCATATGGACTGTTAGGGTTTTTTCTGAAAAGTGCACAGATGTATATGCGGGTTGCCTTTATTAAAAGCGCGTATATATGCGAGTCTGTTTGAAGAAAAGCGCGTATGCAATTTGAACTGATGGTTGCTCAAAGCTGATTGAGATTCTGCATATCTATTCTGAAGTCTGGGTTATCTCTGATATTCTGGTTACAGTGGTTTCACTGTTCTGTTTGATGCTCTGGGAAAAGGACGTTTGCTGATAAATGAAGGACTGTGTTGAAGCTGTTTGATCCAGTTTGAAAATTGATGAAACGTGGTCTGCAGTGGATCTGAGGGTTGAAGCCTTCAGTCTGAAAGTAGAAGCTTTCTGCCAGGAGAGGCTGGTGTTAATTTCAGGGGGTAGTAGCTTTCTTCCAGGAGAGGCTGGTAAACGAGAGTAGGGGGTTGTTGCTCCCTTCCAGGAAAGGCTGGTAAACGAGAGAAGGTTGTAGCCTTCTACAGGTGGGTGCCTGCGTGCTGGTAGAGTCTGCGCCAGTACATGTTGTAAGAAGTTTTCTTAATAATAAAGATTGAAGACTGAGACGACGGCAGCGGTGGTTTTCTCCCGAATTGGGTTTCCACCTAAAAATCCTGGTGTTCATGTGTGTTGCTTATGTTTGATGATTGTTTTGTTCTTTCTGCACCTGTTTACTGTTTTCTAAATATCTGATGAATGAGTAATGCAATGATCTAAGTCAAGAACTAAATGCATAATTAGATCACTGGATATACGTGAGTTCTGTAAAGGATATCCGCGTATATACGCAATTTGGCTTCAGGAAAGTAGCGTATGGGTTGTTAAGAAAGAAATATCAAAGTTTTATTGTCTGCACTAAATACTGATTCACCCCCCCCCTCTCAGTATTTTTCCAACAATTGGTATCAGAGCAGGTCCTTCTGAAAAGGCTTAATCACTAGAAGGAAGATCAAGCAAGATGAGAAATCAAGAGGGAACAACATCTATCAAGCCTCCACTCTTCAACGGAAGTAATTTAATCTTCTGGAAAATAAGGATGAGATCCTATCTTCAGTCTATGGGAGCAGATATATGGGCCATTGTTGAACAAGGATATCAATATCCAGCTGCTATACCAACAGATCCAACTGAAAGGAAGGACTATGAATCAAATGCAAAGGCGGTCAATGCTCTAACCGGAAGTCTAACTGAATATAAATTTTTCAAAGTCATGCAGCTGAATACAGCAAAGGAAATATGGGACAAAATAATTCTAAGTTATGAAGGTGATGAAAAGGTAAAAAGTGCAAAACTTCAAACTCTCAGAATTGAATATGAAAATTTAAAAATGCATAGTGATGAAAGTATTGCCAGTTTCTTTTTACGTCTTGATGATGTTGTAAATCATATGAGAAATCTGGGAGAAAAAATCACGGAATCTAATTTGGTTGAGAAAATCTTAAGATCGCTAACGGCAAAATTTGAATCAAAAGTCTCTGCTCTTGAAGAAAAACAGGATCTTCAAACTCTTACTGTGGTGCAACTTCATGGCATACTAACTGCATATGAAATGAGGAGAGGAGGACCATCTGAAGTCAAAGAAGTTGTTTTTAAAGCTTCTACAAAATGGAAAGAAGTTCAAAAAGCAGAAGCATCAGGATATATCTCAGAAGAAGATGAGGCAAATTTTGTGAGAAGGCTCCAACTAGGAACCAGAAGATTCAAAGGTAAGCTTCCTTTCAAATGTTTTGATTGTGGAAGAGTTGGTCATTATGCTGCAAAGTGTCCTTATAAAGAAACATCTTCTAAAGGGAAAGAAGTAGCAAGAAGGAATAAGAACCGATCTAGCACTAAGAAAAGTTACTATACAAATGAAGACAGTGATGGGTTATTTGATAGTGAGGAAGAATGTGAGCAAGATCTTAGACTTCTCATGGGATTTGAATTTATAGAAGAAAAGGATACGTTTGTGGATGCTCTAGAGGATAATGATTTTCATGAAGAAAACAATCAACTCAAAATATGCTTAGAAGAATGTAAAATACTCTTAGAAGAAAGGAAAATAACCATAGAGACTCTAGAAAAGCAGTTTGAAGAAGCAAAGAAACACATTGAGAAATTAGAATGTGAAGTGGTAAGTGTAAGAAAATATTTTGAGAAAGAAAATACTCTGAATCTTAGATTTGCTAAAGGATCTGAAACCTTAGATGAGATTATCAAGGTACAACGTTCTCCTCTTGTAAAGACAGGTCTTGGATATACCAGAGAATCTTCTCAAGCTTCAACAACAAATTATCTAAAAGAAGCTACAACTGGTTTACTACATTCTGCCACTCAACAAGGGAATAAAGAATCTTTACAGGTAAAGCATGATCATCTCAATTCAAGGAAAACTAACAGGGATATCTTTCAAAGAGGCTACAACCAACAGGTAAATTTAAATAGAAGATTTCATGATCGCAGAAATTTCTACTTCAATGCACAATGTTTCTCATGTCACAATCTTGGTCATAAATTTGTTCAATGTGTTGCATATAAAACCATCATGACAAGAGAAGAAAGAAAGAAAAGGATGGATATTGAACCAAATAAGAACACCTATAACAAATTTTCTCCTCTTCAAAATGAAGTTGAATGTGCTTATTGCAATAACTTTGGCCATGAAGAATCTGAATGCAGGAGCAAAGTCCAGCCAAAAGAATGTGTTCCTTCAAGCTCCAAAGTGTGGAAAAAGAAGGAAATACAGGTTGAAAATTGTGGCATAGCTTTATTTGCAGAAGGTGAAGAAAATCAATGGTATATTGATAGCGGATGCTCAAAACATATGACAGGTGACAAAAACAAACCTCATGCATATAATGCCCTAGAAAAGGAAAATAATGTTACATTTGGAAATGATACACCTGCTGTCATTAAGGGAAAAGGGTCTGTTTTTCTAAAAGAAAAGGTGAAAGCTAATAATGTCATGTATGTGGATGGATTAAGACATACCCTGTTAAGTGTGAGTCAAATGTGTGATCAAGGAACTGAGGTTGTCTTTAGTTCAAAAGAATGTGTGGTACGTGATCTTAATACAGGTAAAACAATTATAAAAGGAAAAAGAACTCCAAGCAACCTGTATGTATTGAAGAACTGTAAAGATCAATGTTACTTGAGCAAATCTTCAGAAAATTGGCTATGGCATAGAACGCTGGGGCATCTGAGCTTCTCTCAAATCAACAAATCAAGTAGACTTAAAGCTGTTCGTGGTCTTCCCAATATTACTCTACCAGAGAGTATCATATGCAAATCTTGCCAATTCGGTAAACAGACCAGAGTACAATTTAATGCCAAGGAAGGTTCATCAAGTAGGCCTCTTGAACTCGTTCATACTAACATATGTGGGACCTATGAGGAAAAATTCACCACGTGGTGAAGAATACTATATCTTATTTATTGATGATTTCTCTAGAATGTGTTGGATTGGGTTGATTAAACACAAAGATGAAGCATTTGAAACATTTCAGATCTTCAAAGCACTGGTGGAAAATTAATTAGATCTAAAAATCAAGTGTCTTAGATCTGATCGAGGAGGAGAATATACATAAAATGAATTCCTTGAATTTTGTGAACAACATGGCATAAAAAGATAGTTCTCTGTAGCTGGCACTCCACAACAAAATGGCGTAGCAGAAAGAATGAATAGAACAATTCAACAAATGGCTAGAGCTATGCTTGATGACTCTGGAACACCTGACACTTTCTGGGGAGAAGCAGCACATACAGCAGAAAACATTCTCAACAAGGCACATGTTCAGGTAAATAGTGACAAAACTCCATATGAACTCTGGTATGGTAATTCTCCCTATGTGAAGCATTTTAGAGTTTTTGGAAGTAAGTTCTTTATCAAAAATAATTATGAAAAGCTTGGCAAGTTTGAACCTAGATCAGATGAAGGAATACTTCTTGGTTACTCATCTACAAGCAAAGCATACAAATGTTACAATAAAAGGCTTCGACAGATTTTTGAATGTATTGATGTTGTTATTGATGAGTCTCCTACAGCCCCTAAAGAAGAAAAACAAACAACAGAAGAAGATGATGGTGATTTTTGTCCTTCTGTTAGACTCCTATACTAATAGGTGTCATTTTTCATGATTGTCTTTATTGAACTATGGAATATGTTCAAACCTTTTTCTTGAGCAAAGGTGTTCCATATTCTTGAAAAACCAAAAAATCAAAATATTCAAAAAAATGTAAAGAGGGTATACCCTAAAAGAAAAATCAAAGGGTAAGAAAAATAAATTGGTCAAGAAAATGAAAGAAATGAACCCCAAGCAAAAAAATAGACCAAGGAAAGTGTGCAAATCCAAATGCCACTACTATTTCATTTTTGTAATAAAGAAATTGTGTGCAGCTTGTCAAATTTTTGCCACAATTTATGAAGAGTCAAACTGTTTAAACTTGACTCATTCATGTTTCAATTTCATGTTGTAGAATAGAGAATAAATATCTGACCAAACAGTTTAATCTTGGCAGATAAGTAGATAGGTAGAGTTAATAAAAGGTGCTCAATAGTTTAATTTGAGCCCTTGGATGTAATAAGGGTAGAACTAGATAGATTTTCCATGTAAAAAGAAAAAATGTTGATAAGGGTTTGCAAGTATAAATGCACCCTAATAAAGAAGAGAAAATGGTAGTGTCAAGTAGATAGGGTAGGTAGATGGTGTTGCAAAGTTTTATATGATGAATGATGGTGCTAAATATGTTTGATCTTTTACCTTCATCACAAGTATCGAAGAAAAAAATACACTAAAGAATTCACAGAAAGAAAAGTCAAAATCATTAAATTCCCACATCACTTTCTCCCTAAGTTTTTACTAATTTCCCCAAAGTGCTAAGGTATTTGGAGATCAAAGGGGCTCAAGGCATTTCCTTGACTTTTGGAGGGACCAGACCCTCGGCCTAATGATCAAAAAGACCTAAGTACTTGAGATCATTCATCATTATAATCATTCACCTTTAACCTTTTCCTAAGTAAAATTCAATTTTACTTAGGAAAATCATCCTATATTTCACAATAAACCCTCAAGATTACTTGTTATTCTAAGTCTAAGTGTTGAAGTTGATATAATGTGGTTTACTTCAGAAGTCTTCACTTTCTTAGATGTGCAAAGTATTTTGAGTTGTCCTTGTCCCTTTGTCATATTTACATTTAACTCTATTTACTAAATCCCTAGCGAAAATGCCTTATCCTAAGTATATAACTCCTTTTATATAAATGATCAGGAGCTCAGGACCAGGTGTCATAAAATGGTCAAAAATGAAAGTGCTCAGAACTGGTTTGAACCTGAACGACCGGATAGTGCTCGTCTTCCTGATTCCGGCGCCGCGAACGGTTCGAAAAATGGTCTCCGTATGCAAAAGTTATTCAGCTTCAAAGTTTTCTCAATTTCCATTAAAAAAGGGCAAATTTGGCTTTGGAAAAATTTTATTAAAAAAAGAATATTCCACAGAATATTCTGAGAATATTCCGTGGAATATTCCACGGAATATTCTGGGGAATATTCCATTTTGTAGCCAATGGGAGGGCGCCACGTGGCTAGCCCGGAGGCCGCCACGTGGCCCCAAGTTCGAAGTTGAATGGCGTTATAAAATTTTATGTTGGGCTCGCAGGATTCGAACCCGCGACCACTAGGTTCATAACCGGGCGTTTCAAACAATGCACCACACGTTTGGTTCTTGTTTATGTGGCGGACAGGGTTACATTTGAACCTTATTGTATATTGGGCGGGGCCCGAAGGGGGCCAGCCCCCTCACCATGGGACCCTCCGGCGGAACCCTGGCCCAGCGCTCGGCGCGCTATCAAACGGCGGAGTTTCAAAACTTTGCATTATGTGTTTATTATGGGTTGTTATAATTAAACGTTGTTTCAATATAAAACGTTTAAATTTAATTCAAACCGTTGTCAAGACCCGATATATGTGAACACGCCATTTTCGATAACCGTCAAATTAATTGCCATCGTTTTAACCGCCCGGATAATTTGGCAATTCCGCCCATTTTTGGCGCTAGTTGCTAATTTAGCGCCTTTAACTGCAGTCCTTCCACATTTAGTGGAGTTTCCTAAGGGGAAAGAGGCAGTTTACTAAAGAGGCCATAACTTCTGCTAGGGGAGGCCTTTGAAGACGAATTTTTTTTTGATTTCGGGTCTCTTCGACCTTCTGAAGCCATTGGCACAGGTTTCACAGCCATCTGAGGCTGTTTGCAGGTGATTTTGCTTCGTGGAAGTTCCAGGAGCCACTAGGGCCAAATCAGTTTGGGAGCTGCATTGGGAATTGTGCAGCCAGTTAATGTGGAACGAAGGTCATTCCTGAAGTTTTTCAGTATTCTGAATCCATTTCTACAGCTCGTTTTTCCTTTTGAGGAATTCTTCTCACTGTTTAGCTTCAGGGAAGCTTTCAGGGCCACCAGGGCCATTTCAGTGTTGGAGTTGTTTGGGGACTATGTTCTTCCATTTTTGGTGATTCAAAAGCCCGTTTCTGCTATTTTCGACCTTCTGAGTTGAATGGCAGAGGTTTCAGAACCAATTGAGGTCATCTTCACCTCGAAATTCTCCCTGCAAGTCTAAAGGGCCACCAGGGCCAATTGGGGAAAAGTACTGTATCAGGTACAAATTTCACTGTTTAGTGTTTGGGAAAGAGCATGTTCAGCTAATTCCTATCTTCTGATTCTGTATTTACAGTCAGATCTATCTTTCGAGACATTCTTATTCTTGTATTAGCCTTTGTAGCATAAGACTTAGGATGTCATTAGGTCAACCAAGTTGAGATGGTGCCTAGAGAAGGGGGGTGAACTGCTTTTTATCAGTTTGATGTTTCCTGACAATAAGAAGATGGTGCTAAACAAACCTGGAGAAACTTAAGTAAAACAAGAAATATGGGTTATAATCTCATATAATAAGATAATCACCCTGTCTCACCAGAGAAGTTATTTGAGTCTTATTCCAAGAAGATGACTAAATTTCGGGCAGGTGTGAAAGCCAAGTCAAAGACTTCTAAGTGTTTACGGCCTATTTCTTAGGCGTATCTCAGAGAGGGCTAGTAGCTCCTGATCCTTTTCCAGTGAAACATCCTAAGAATGCCCCTACAAATTCCATCTCTCAGAGGGTAAAGCTAGCTGAGTTCACATTTTCAGAGGTCACTTGGAGTGTATAGCTCAATTTGAAATTATGGGGAATGGATACCTTGCACCCTCAAACAAGTATCCAGCCAGATCATGGTACTCAAAGCACTAGGTTTTCTTGATCCGACATCACTAGCTTGAATATGTAGCTTGAGGTGTCTAAGTAAAGGCTGGAAGACACCTGCTATTATTCAAACCACTGTTGTTTGTTTTCTGCTTGAAGCTCTTTTGGTCTGCCTTTAGAACACAACCTCCCACGTAGCTGTGACAAACATACAAGGTACAGACTTGGAATCTTAGCTAACAATGCTTCCACAAAAGTTGAAGAAATGGGAGAAAGAGTATGGCAAGAATGGGAAGGAAGTTTCCATCATTGATATGTGTCAGGATGATACACACGCTGATATCGATGTGCAGTTAAAGGATGCACCTTTGAAATGGATTGGTAAGAAATGGCTAGAATTCTTATCCAATTAAAGTTGCATGTCTTTTGATTGAATGCATTTTCTTTGTTAAGGGAATGCAAGTTGCACGATGGAAAAGCTGAGTATGAGACTCACTCTATCGTAGCGAAAGTTATATTCATTTCAGCTTTGAAAGTACATGTACATGTGATTGAGGATCTTGTACTTATGATTGTACTTAAGAGAAAGTTGAAGGATAAACTACATGCATGAGAATGAGATGCATGAGCACAGGGATCATGATGATTTCCTTGTATTTTTAAACATGTATGTGTGATTAACTTGAAGGGTTGATTACTTTGTTTTTATCCATGCATGTAATGTTATTGACTTGGAAAAAGTTAATTTGATCTCCAAGATTGTAAACAGGAGAAATGATGAAGTGTTTCATCTTTGTAAAAGCCTTTTCATTTGGGAGGCAGTTCTTCTTCTGGAATGGAGGTGTCTTGGATGGGCATCGTGACAGTTGGCAAGTCCACATATTCAGGGGAATATTTCAGCTCATATATCAGCAAGTTTCATTGCTGGTTCCTGCAATTTCAGTTTTGTCTGGCGAAAGAACTTGGTCGGGATTCGACAAGTACTTGGCGTTTGCAGCAAAAAGTCGCCATGACGACAGTTAGCAAGGCAGGACATTTTTGGGCAGTATGCTCTTTTGGCTGACTGGAAGAGGATATTTCTGTTCCTCAATTGTTGTACAGTTCAGATCAGAGATTCAGTAAGCTTTTGGGGACCAAAAGCCTTCTCATTTGGGAGGTGTGATCAGGAGCTCAGGACCAAGTGTCGTAAAATGGTCAAAATTGAAGGTGCTCAGAACTGGTTTGAACCTGGACGACCGGATAGAGCTCGTCTTCCTGATTCCGGCACCGCGAACGGTTCGAAAAATGGTCTCCGTATGCAAAAGTTATTCAAGTTCAAAGTTTTGTCAATTTTATTAAAAAAATGGCAAATTTGACTTTGGAAAATTTGTTAGTAATATTCTGGTTCTGGGGAATATTCCAGAGACCTCAAAATATTCTGGGAATATTCAGAGCCCCAATCATATGGCGCCACGTGGCTAGCCCGGAGGCCGCCACGTGGGCCCCAAGTTCGAAGTTGAATGGCGTTATAAAATTTTATGTTGGGCTCGCAGGATTCGAACCCGCGACCACTGGAGTTCCAACCAAGCGCTTTCACCAATGCACCATGGTTCATATGTTGTTTTATGTGGCGGGCGGTTTAATATTTATGGAGTCATGGGGTTAAGGGCTTGCAGGCCAGCCTCATACAGTCTCTTCCAAGGAAACTGCATGGTCTCGTGAACCACACTTCGTCCAGTTGGGGCTACACATATACAACGGCGGGTTTCAAAAACTTTGGTTATAATGCTTGTGGTTTAGCTATATATCTACTGTTGTTAATTAAATATTGGTTTATATTTATTGTAAACCGTTGCTAATAACCGCCTAAACGATGACCATTCCAGGAACACGTCATATAACTTTTATTGCTGCTTTAACTGCGCTTTATGGCTATGTTCGCCGCTTTTACGCCACCTCCTATGTAAGGCCTTATTCCAGCTTTCTCCAACATTAGTGGAGGTTGCTTAGGTGAAACTGCGGCTTAGTTTTTTTGGTCATAACTCATAGAGAGAGCTCTCTCGAAGACAATTTTTTGATTTTGTAACCTTCGACCTTCTGAAGCCATTGGCATAGGTTTCACAGCCATCTGAGGCCGTTTGCAGGTGATTTTGCTTCGTGGAAGTTCCAGGAGTCACTATGGCCAAATCAGTTTGGGAGCTGCATTGGGAATTGTGCAGCCAGTGAATGTGGAACGAAGGTCATTCCTGAAGTTTTTCAGCATTCTGAATCCATTTCTATAGCTCGTTTTTCCTTTTGAGGAATTCTTCTCACTGTTTAGCTTCAGGGAAGCTTTCAGGGCCACCAGGGCCATTTCAGTGTTGGAGCTGTTTGGGTGCTATGTTCATCCATTTTTGGTGATTCAAAAGCCTGTTTCTGCTATTTTCGACATTCTGAGTCTAATGGCAGAGGTTTCAGAACCAATTGAGGTCATCTTCACCTCGAAATTCTCCATGCAAGTCTAAAGGGCCACTAGGGACAATTGGGGAAAAGTACTGTATCAGGTACAAATTTCACTGTTTAGTGTTTGGGAAAGAGCATGTTCAGCTAATTCCTATCTTCTGATTCTGTATTTACAGTCAGATCTGTCTTTCGAGACATTCGTATTCTTGTATTAGCCTTTGTAGCATTTTTAATACAAGAGGACAAGCCTAGTTTGAGAGGCTTGGTCCAGCAGATGTAGCCCAGAGAAGGGGGTGAACTGCTTATCATTTTGATGTCTTTATTTGCTGAAGATGATATGTTAAACAAAACTGATATAAATTGTTAAACAGCAAATATACATAACTTTCATATACACATAATCACCTACTCAGCTGCAGAAAGTTATTTGTCTTATTCCTCAAGACATCAAATTTCAAGTATGTGAATGTCAAAGACTTCTAAGTGTTTACATATTATTTCCTTAGGCAGAGTCTGTAGAGGGCCAGGTAGCCTCCGGATTCATCCTTTCCCAGAAAGGTGAAACATCCGGTGAATGCCCCTACAGTCCATCTCTGTATAGGAAATAGTTTGTTCTCACATTTTCAGAGGTCACTTGGAGTGTATAGCTCAATTTGAAATTATGGGAAATGGATACCTTGCACCCTCAAACAAGTACATTCCATTTTCAGATCAATAAATATCCAAAAAACCCATCTTATTATAAAGTTTAACCAAAGTATTTATTTCCCAATTATTCATTGAAACCCCACATTATGCACCCTTTGGTTAAAATATATCATTATGTAATATCCCCGCCCTTATGATAAGTTAATTATATTGGTTAATTTATCATATAATAAAAACATATATGAGAAAAGCTTTAAACATATGGTATATATGTTTAACACAAAAAACAATAAACCCGAAGTTTTATTTTGAAAACCAAAAATTTGGAAATAATCCCTTTTTCCCTCGTACCCGACGCTTTAACTCAAGTTAAAAATCCCATTATATATCCCATTCCCCAACCCTAACTCGAGTTAAAAAACTAAGTCTCGCTGCAACCCCGACCCTTTATAACCGCGGGATTAATTAATTATCAGAGTTAATTAATAACCAGACTCCACCAATCAAATCCCACCCGGAGTGATTAAATGACGATAAATATGTCGGGCCCGCACCTTTTAACTTCCCACCATCTCCCCGTCCCTCCAACCATTGGATCGCCCCTCCAAAGATCAACACTCCACAGCAATTCCGCTAGTTGTCCCTTATCAGGACTTTAACGCGCGGGGCCACAGTGGTATTGGACTAGTCCTCCAGCCACGTGTCCATTGATTAGTGGAATCGTTGCCCTCGCGTTTGATACCACTATTGCCCATAAGCGGTGCAGGGATTACCGCTTACCACCCGACCCCTGCCACACGTCAGCCCATACTGAAATGACGTCATTCCTCGAAAAAATAAAAACCCCTTTTTGACTTTGGAAATAAAACAAATTTTCGTGTTTTTTATGTCATTTTCATTATTTGAAAGCGACTGCGCCTTTCGCTACGAAATTCAAATTTTCACTGAAATCTACTGTTCTATCCGATTTTGCTCCAGAATCCCACCAGACCAGTGTTGGAGCATCCTCTTGCCACCACTTGATACCTGTTAAATCCCAGTTTGCCTCCGAAAACAGGTATTTATTCTATTGCGCTCCGAACTTCAAAAGATACTCTGTGTTCCTTGTTTTTCCGTTGAATCAGTGTTAAAATCTTATCCCTAAGATCATTCCCTGAGTTTTAAAGCTGTGAATTGTTCCCCTGAAACTGCAATTGTGCTAATTTCCCTCATTAAAACTGAAATCGCGCCCCGGCCTGTGAAGAAAACCCAGAAACTTCCATTTTGAATACACAAGAACCAAAATGGAAGCTCCGGCAGCCTTGAATGTAACTCCATTAAATGCCCCCCACAGAGAGTTATAATATTTGCCCTTAGTGGATAAAGACTTCCAAATTAAAGACTTAGTGTTTGATGAAAGCCCCCTTCTAAGTTATTGTCGCTGCAAAGACCATTATTCAAAGGGATTGGATGTCATTGGGTTGTGGGAATCCAATTTCCCGAGATATCTCATCCCCTCAGTCATTACTTTCCCAAAAATTATCCACTATTGCCATTCTAACTATGATCCGACTCAAAGAGCTGTAATATCCCCTGACCAGAGTGTTATTTTCCCCATTACTCCCCAAGCTATCAATGCAATGCTACATTTTGAAACTGATCAAGAACTAGCACCTTTGTCTATGGAAGAACTGATTGAAAAGTCTAATCAATTGACCCCAGAAAAATTGAAGTCCATTTGCCAGAATTTTATGTTGCCTGAACATCAACCTAGGGGCCCTCCTCCCTATGGTTTTTATTATTTCACTAAGTTGGGAAGGCTCATCCTAAATATGATATCCTTTGTCTTGGGTTTCAATACAAGTGAATATGTTGATGAAATAATCCTGGTTTTTCTGTCTATCTTTACTCCTGGGCAACCTCCTACAGTAAAATATGACTTTGCATCCTTCATAGCGAATAAAATCCACGACCAGTTCATGAGGCTAGATGATGAGAAAGTGTTTAAATATTCCTTAGTTATTTATCATCTCATTATCTATTATCAATCAAAAAAGTTCCCTTTCCCTGTTAAAAAGCTTGATGCTAAGGGAAACCCTAGGTCAGTTATATTTTGGTCTCCCATAATTCACTCTTCCTACAATTCTCCCTATTCCTATGTTGAGTTCATCGATCTTTTTGTATATCCTGCAACTACCTTGTTGACAAGAATTCCTCCTCCAAGGCTCAGTAATGAAATCAAGAAGACCTTGCAGCTTTCAAGGACATATAAAGTTGGAGATTGGTATTTATATCAAGACCATTCAGTCATCAGAATCTATGGATGTGAATTACATCCATTCAAGTTTCCAAAGTATGTGCCCATGAGACTTTTAGCCTTGGAATATTTCAGGCAAATGAATAATTCTGACATGATTCATTTTTGTAATGTGAAAAAGAAAGCCCAACTCAGGATCAAAGGTCAACTAGGTCCCTTCATATGCAACTCTAGGGATGCTGAGCGAGAAGCAGAAGATATACTACAAAACCATTGCAAGTTCCAAAGAACTTTCCGTTGGGTTCCTTATGATCCATTTGGTTTTATCTGTGAAAAAAGAATAAAGAATAAATCATCCCCTTACATGCACCACAGGATTCCTGAAATAGAACAATATGCCAATCAAGATGAATGGGTGGAAGAAACACTAGTTGAGGAAGAAAGTGAAGAAGAAAAAATGAACAAAATTATGAAAGAACTTGAGAAGAAGTATGACCTAGAATCTTGTGGTCAAGTGAAGGTACCTCACATTGGCACTTCTTCAGCAGCAAATCTACAGCAGAGATTACAGGAAGGCAGTTCATCAATTGCAGCAGAGTCAAAAGGCAAAGGAAAGGAACCTGAAATATAGGTCATTGAAACTTTAATCATGGCAGAGAAACCTCAAACCTCCAGAGCACCTGATCAAACACAAGTTTCTCCCACTCAAGTAAATCATCCTGAAGTTTTAGAATTACAAACTCCATCCAATATAGAAATGGGCAAGAAAAGGCAGGTTCCAGATACTACTCCTCCCAAAGAATCCTCAGAGCTACATCAAACCAAAAGGCAGAAACTCAATACACACTAGGAAGTGGAAATAATAGATGAGATGTTTGATGATGGAAGAGAAGATAGTCAACTAACTGGCTCTGTTAGTATGACACATACAGATCAGAAAGGAAAAGCTTTGCAAAAGCAGTTGAGTACTGAAGTATCTTCTTTTAGGCCACCAAAAACAGATACAGGGGATATAAAAAGAACTTTCATTAATATGAAGGCAAAGAATGATCCATTGAGAATGAAGGTATATGATCAATATCTGAAAATGGCTCCACATAATCAGGAAAGTTTAATGTCATCATTTGACATTTCACAAGGCAAAATGATGATGAGCCACTTCAAGTCCAAGGTGCCAAAACCCATGACAGCAGCTGATTATATTAGAACAAATTTTGAGGTCCTGGCAAAGGACATTCATCCTTTGGACCAGATAGAGCTGCATAAACAAATTGGGGAAATGGTCTATTCCACTCTTACTGATAAGGCCATGGCAGCCCTAAGGATGCAAGATTCTTTAAATAACACAAGCACCCAATTGCAAATTGAGAAGGCCTCTTCTCAGGCCAAAGATAAGAGAATAAAGTCTATGGAAGACATAATCATCAGCTTGGGTCACAACCCCAAAGATATCAAAAGCATTGAGGCACTAATTAAGAAGAAAGATGATGACATAGCTGCACTGAGAAAGCAGCTGAAATTGCCAGCCTCAAGGCATCCCCAGACCCAAGAAGTTTTGAAGGGAAATTCACAGGAAGAGATAATGGAGTTGCTCTTAAAGATGACTGAGCAAATGGGTGAAACAGAGAAAGAATTGGAACAAGCTTTATAGGAAAAGGAAGCTATCATGCGGGCATCCATCACAGAAGCTACTACAACTACAGGTACCACAACAGCAAATCAACAAACAGAGCCAGCACAGGTAAACACTTCTGGTTTAAGTTCTGATGAATTGATAAAACAAATGGAAAGTTTACAACTAAGAGTCACAGAACTTCAAACCACAAAATTGCAGTTAGAAAATTTGGAGCAGAAATATGATACATCTAAAAAGACTGTTGTTGATAATACCAGGGAAATTAAAAGATTGGAAAGATTGGTTAAGGCTTTAGAAAAATATCTTTCATTAGAAAAGCCTTTGAAAGAAATAAATGAAATTCTTTGGAATAATATAATTAAGTTAATAAAACATATTTGGCCCTCTGTTCAAGCAATTTTTGAACAAAATTACTTGATTAAATTAGCTCAAGAAGAAATAAACAGAACAAGAGATGAATTAAGAGGCAGCTAAGCAGGCCAATTCTTACACAGTAATTTGTCACCGTCCCTACCATTTCCCATCCCGCACAATGGAGGACCCATTCTGTGACCTGTGAACATTGTCATGCCTTGGAAACATCATCAATGCATCCCTCTGAACATGAGCTTCATTTGCCCTTGAGACATCTCCTTGCAAAAGTCATGAAAAACATCCCTTTTGGCATTGGCGCGGGCAAGCAGTTCAGTCCTCGCGCCAATGGAGAAATTACTACAAAGGGGTCGCGCCACTTGGCGCTCTGTCATAGAGCCGTAGTCGCGCCACCCAATTTGGGAGTTGTTTTTTAAATAAGGATGGCGGAAGTTGAGTTCTAACAAATTCATAAACCATCACCTATCTTGAGTTGGGAGGTTGGCTACGGGAGTTCTATGGAAGGAAGTGGTTTTGCCACCTCCCATGGAACCTTCCTTGTTGATAGGGCCAATCCCATAATAATAGGGATCCCAACTCCTCCTTCCCCATCTATAAAAGCTTGCTCAAATCAATGGCAAGCTAGTCTTGAAGGGCCTAAGCTTTGAATCTCCTAATTCCCAAGAGCCTTGGTGTTGTAAGAGCCCTCTTTCTTCCCTTAAGGCTGACTCAAGTAAGGAGACTATCGTCGAGAGAATCTAGAGAGGTTTGCCCTTTCCCTAGCAAGCTTTGCGAGACGTGAATGACTGGGGACCCTTCCGAAGGAGACCGCGACGTCAGAACTTGGTTGTAATCTTTCTTCGCTGGTTATTTAATAGATGATTATGATTATGGTTCCACTCCGTTTTCCATCATGTTAATGCGAGTAATGTCCTTTCTGACTGATGTTTAGTTACGCATGCTGGTTTCTATGCTTGTATCTGTTCGTTTCTTCTGTGTGCAAGTGTTCATCCGCGGAGATCGTGGAGGGATTGTGATCTGCCGAGGCTGAGGAACGGGGACGCTTCTTCTTCAGATCCTAGCGTTGGAATCCAGGTAGGCTTCTATTCCAGCCTTTTCATTCGTAATTAGGAACCTGCGTCATGACATTGTTTGACAAGGTTGCACTTCGCCGGGCTAGTAGGGATCGCCTCTGTCCGCAGAGGGGATTTACCTCCTCAACAAATTGGCGACTCCACTGGGGATCCAGCTTGTTGTTTGATTTGTAAACTATAGACGGAGCCTGAAGTACAGCCAGATAGCCTTCGAAACGCTTTTGCCCTGCAATAGCGGAGTAGATCAACGCTACTTTAGTCAATCTCCGGTTTGGTTTACAGACTAAACAGCTTGGAGTCTTTTGTCTTGCCTTGCCGTTTGTATCTTGCTTTTCCTTGCTTGATGAACCTTCTGGGTTGGGTTCTTCTTGTGTTTTGGCTTTTGGTTCAGCCCCAGAGGATCAGATCTGACCTCTGTTTTTCCGAATTTTCATCTTTTCATGGTTGTCTTGATTGGCGCGGTTTCTAGCCTGACAGTCGCGCCAATTGGCGTAGGTTGCCAGTTCATCACCCGCGCCATCCCCTGTCTGTCGCGGATTACAGCCAGACAGTCGCGCCATTTCCTGTAGGTGGTGGGGTTATCCCTATTCAGAAGTTTCTTTTGGTCAGTACTTTGCTTCTGGGTTTGTTTTAGATTCAGCTTGAAGTGGGAAGTCTGGTTTTGGTTGGGAGAAATTCTTTGTTTTTTCATTTTCAGGAATTGGCGCTTGTTGTCAGTTAGCAACCCGCGCCAATTGGCCATTGGCGCTAGTTGTCCATGTACAAGTCGCGCCACTTGGCGCTAGTTGTCAATGTACAAGTCGGGCCAATTTCAGGATGTGTGAAATTTGAAGATTTTTTCCCTAAATCCTTCACCAGTGTGTTTTTCCCTTCCGACCTTTCCTCTGTATGAGCATAGATTACATTGCTCATTGTTTGGAATGTCTTCTTTCTATGATTGTTTGATGTAAAAGGGGATGAATGCCTTGTTTTGATCTCTTGCTTTGGAAGTCCTTTTTGTGTTTGACCGCATATGTCTTGTCAACTTTTGAGGGATTTTGTCACAAAGTGTTTTGAAACAACGATTGCATTCTTAGTGTTTGTTTGCATCCCTTTTGCTTTCATCCTTCATTAAGAAGATTTGCGTTCTTTTAGTTTTCGTCTCATAGTTTGCTTTTCGTTTAAATGCATTAGATCACATTGCATCAAAAAGTGTTTTTGAGATTCATCATTGGACTTAGATCACATTGTTTAGTAATTGAAAACTAAAAATCGCTCTGATTGCATTCTCTTTTATTAAAAGCGTGCATTAAGTAGACTTTCATTTCATCGAAAAATGCATTGAGTGCATTCTTATTATTTGAAAAGGAAAAGGAAATTGTGCATAGATTACAATTGCATAGTTTTCGGAAAAAGAATTTTGCATAGATTACATTGCATAATTCGCTTCGTTGAATGTTTGAAATTACTTTCGGATAGTGAAAGTCATCTAGTTTGGAAAGTTTCGTTTTCAGTTTTGCTGTTTGTTGCATCATGGTTTGAAGCTCTTCCCTTAACTAGATAGCATTCATCGAATTGAAAAGATTTCTTTTCTCATATAGCTTTGCATTTAGGAGTCTTTCGAGACACTACATACGATAGGGCCTGGAAATTGAAACTTAATTGAAGATCAACTGTAAAATTTATTCAATTAACCTAAGGCAGCATTGGAACTTAACGAAACATATTTAGAAGGTCTAGGCCAGAGACGTGTTCCGGCGTCGTTAAACCTAGCAGCTGTCGTTCGCCTGTTGGCTTTAGACAGCGCTAGTACGGACTTGTGCTCCCCGTACCGTCGCGTATATAAAGGGAGACCCCTATATGTTTTCAATCCTTTATCCACAGGAAGCCGAGTCTGCCGCCCTATACCCGTGATACACCGAACACAGCATTCGGGGAGACTACCTGCACGTACGGAAAGTCCTTGGTCGATTTCTGTTTCATTTTTGAAACCAAGGTGTATATTGCAGTTCACGGATATTTGGTACACCCTTTGTGCCTAGTTTTTTCTGAGCAGTCATTTGGTCTTTTCTGACTCCCTAAACTTGAAAAGACCGTCAAGCGCTTGTCCTTTCACGCTTGTGTCAACTCTGAAAGAGATAGAGTCATCTTTTTTATCGTTTCTCGACTCTTAAAATATGAAACGGTAGAATTTCTTACTTTCCAATGTGGTAAAATTAATCGCCCACGATTACACACCCATTTAGACATTGCCTGTTGACCGTTTGATCGTGTGTCTTAACTCGTTTTCAGCCCGTGTGTGGTTTTGAGTTTTGATGGAAACTTTTTCAGAGTTCACCAACCAAGGGATCCCCTTAGAAGGGAGCCCTGGTCTTTTTCCTCCTTTTGGAAATGTTGGTGCTCCTTACATGGCGACGTTGTCCCTCCCTGGGTTAACTATTGGATTGCCTGTTTGGTTGTTCTCAACCTCTGTAGTCCCGAATATCTCCCATACTGTTCAATCAGTTTCTCCACCTGAACAACATCATGATTCCAAGGTGGACCTCTCCCCTTCTTCGCCTGTTTCTGCGTCCTCCTCTTCTACTTCGCCTGGTGAAAGTCTGGATTCAAGTAACCAGGTGGCTAAGAAGAAGAAGAAGAAGACAAAGAAGAAGAAGTCTGATAAGCGAGAGCCTAAATGTACGGCTACTGTCTCTGAGATATCTCCTCTTGATAAATCTTCCAACCCTCCACGGAAAGTCAAGTTCCCTTGCCTGTTGTGCACGGGAGACCATCTTCTTCGAGACTGCCCTGGCATCCCCAAGGTGCTCGAAGCATGGTCCGACGGCCGTCCGCCGTTGCCTTTGACTTCCGGGAGCCAAGTTGGGGGCACGTCTTCAGCTGCTGTTGATAAGGCTCCTAATAAGCAGGGTAAGATCACCAATCCCTGTAAGTTGTGTGAAGGACAACATGCCATTCACCTTTTTCCTTATATGGATGAAGCCAAACTAGTTTTGGACAACTAATCAGTAGGTTCACCACCACGCCTTCCCACAGTTTATAATGGCTTTCTTCGGAATCTCACTTGAGATGATTCTACGATTGAGTCGAGAGTCATCTGGAGTTGAGTGTTCCCCCGAGGAAATTCAAATCTACGAATCCGTCTTCCCAGCCGACCATTGGTGTGGATGCATTGAGGCCTTTTGTCCCCGATGCACCAGGTCTTTTCTGTCGAGAGTGGATCTCATAACCCTCATGTCCTTCTGATTTCTTCAGATTCTTCAGACTTGGAGAAAGATTCTCCTGTCTCTGTGCTTCAAGAAGCTACCCCTCCGCCTCCCATGATGGAGGCTCAGGAGGATATCCCTCCCACCTTCGAGATGGAGGTTATGGAGGATGCTCCTTCTTCCGTAACATCAGGGGAAGACCTTCGCATTTCGATGGTAGCCCCTCCGAGTAGTTTAGTCGCTTCCTTTGATTGGAATCGATTTGCAGGATACCGCCTTCCGTCTTATGTGCCTTTCGAGATCACAGTACAGGCTTTTGGTCGTGTCGTACCCAGCACCATTATAGACGAAGGAACACTCTATTATGTGTCCTGTCTTCAACTACGGCAAGCTGGGTTCGCACAACAGTTCTACAGGGAATCTGTTGACATTCAATAGAAGGACGAGTCAACTGTTGGGGATCCTTCCAAGGTTACCTGTTACTTTGGGAGGTAAAACCGTCCATATGGACGTGATGGTCGTTCCAGGCCTTTTGGATTTCAATCTGCTCCTGGGGCGCGATTACACCTATGCCATGGGAGCACTTGTCTCCTCCCTCTTTCACGTGATGTGCTTTCCACATGAAGGACGGATCGTGACCATTGATCAACTTTCGTTCTTTGGTCCTAATATGGCATCTGGTCCGCCATCACCCCCTCCTGGTTTCTATCCACCCGTTGTATCTGCTCCGCCGCAGGTCAACTATGTGGCTACTTACCCCGTGCCTGTGCTCAGTGATGATGCCGTCGTGCATCGAGTGCTGGGGGCATTGGGTCCTGACTTCCAGGATGATTTCCTCCCATCTGGTGTGGAACTCTTGGAAGAAATGACTTCTTGTTCATTATGATGAAGTCGGTCGGAGCACAGTTCCTTGTCTTGTGTCAAGCTCCTTAAAAAATGAAACAAGGTTGTCGGAGCAGAGTTCCTTGTCTTGTGTCAAGCTCCTTAAAAAATGAAACAAGGTTGTCGGAGCACAGTTCATTTTATTGTGTCAAGCTCCTTAAAAAATGAAACAAGGATGTCTGAGGATAGTTCTTTTAATGTGTCAACCTCGTTAAAACAATGAAACACGTTCCCGTTCAATTCAAGTCTTTGATAAGATCTCGTAAAATCCCAGTCGAGTCTTTTCTTTTGATCTTGTAATTTGAACCTTCACTCCATCTGATTTTCATATGGACTGAAGCTTGGGGGGCATGTACCTCGAATTGTGTCACCATGCTGGGGGCATGCTTACTTTTCAAGCATAGTTTGTTTCCATTTCAAGCTTGTGTAAAAATGAAACCGGTTTCAAGCATAGTTTATCTTTGTTTCAAGCTTGTGTAAAAATGAAACCAACTTCAAGCAGAGTTTCCTGATTTCAAGCTTGTGTAAAAATGAAACCTTGCCCATTTTACCTCTTGTGATTGTCATCTTATCAGCCTGTTTTGCCAGATGAGCCTTGGTTTTATCACTCCATCGTCACTATCTGCTTGGCCGATCATATGCCTTCACTTGGTTGTTTTACCCGTTCCTGAGGAACCGCTACTATGAGTGGTCTTGTTAGCCAGCCTCTCGACCTTTATTTATTCAGAGTAGTTCCACCATTACCGGAACCAGTTGCTACCCTTTATACCACTCGTTCCTCCAGGAGGAGTCATCTTTCAGCTCTTTTCTGACTCTCTAAACATGAAAAGATTGCCGAGGCCCTTGTCGTTTCGATCTCGTTAAATTGGACACGAATCGACATCTACCCAGTATACGTTTAACCCTTTTTTGGGCTGGGATGGATTGATTACGAAAAAGGAATACCCTAGCCTATCGCGACTAGGAGGTTTTCTCGGATATTGTTTTCTACCTTTTAGGATCTGAGGAACTATTTACGAAAAGGGACACAATGAGTTTTGACCACTGTGTCTTTTGGACTCTCTAAAACATGAAAAGATCTTAGAGTTCTTCCCTTGTGGGCTAGTTAAACGGGACCTTGGGAAATTGTACGTCATGACGTTATTAGGGTTTTCAGCCTAGGGCCTGGTGATGTACTAGGATGGTTAAATCCAAGGGGAGGCGGGGTTCTCAAACAAGCATATGGTATCCTCTTGATCTTGTGTAAATAAAGAGGTACTCATAGGAAATGGTAGGAAAATGGAACCATCGTCGTTGTCGTCGGCGGTATGTCGCTCTTGAACATGGCACTTGTCTGCATTCGTGTCGGGTTGGGGACATCTCATCTCGTTGCTTCACTTTGCCTCCATGGGTTTGGGTAATCTCTTTTGACCTCTCATCTGTTCACTGCCTCGTCACCATGACCTCTGATCCATTGATGTCAAATACTGCCAAGTCCATTGTCGTGCCGTTCATGTGTTCAAGAGAAGTTGGCCTCTGCAAATATCAACCTTCCTCTGTTTCTCATATGATCCTGATTCACAACAAAACATTATGTTCCTCTGTCTCGTGTTGATGATGTGGGAATCATTATGGCCCACCTTCGATCAAGGTCACTTCCTGTCGACTTCAACTCATTATCCAGGAAGTTGGTCTAGAGACTCCTTATGGTACCTTGGAGCCTGCATGCCTCAATGGCGGGTTCGTCGCATTCGACGAGAGGTTTACATCATTGGCCTCCGATCGAGTGATTCTGCGGGTGTTCGACGTCAGCTCATTTATTCGCACGCCGTAGATTGTACCTATAGTACCTTGAGGACCATTGCCATTATTGGTGGTTTCTCTCGCGTCGGTTAACAGCTTTCATCATTGGCTGGTAATCCGATGATGTTCTTGCATGTTCGACTTCAGCTCACACATTCACATGCTTGAACTTGTACTCAGTTGGGTCGAGATGGAGCGCAAGACCCTGGATTGTGTCTGTTGTAATCCAGGCTGCGATTGTGGATTATTATCGTTATGTACATGACTCATTGATTGGATGGCTGCGACCATACCTGAGTCAATTTGTTTTGATCTTAGTTGGATGGCTGCGCCCATACCCTGGATCCGGATTATATCATACTCTGTTTCGGATGGCTGCGTCCATACCACTTATACATCATGTACTTGAGATATCAGTTGTATCTTTCTGCGCAGGTTTTCCGACTGCGGGCTTTCAGCTGAACATGTTCTCGTAAAGCATTTCACCCCTCTCCCTCTCGGGCCTCATACTTTAGGGGGCATCTGTTACACAGTAATTTGTCACCGTCCTTACCATTCTCCATCCCGCACAATGGAGGACCCATTCTGTGACCTGTGGACATTGTCATGCCTTGAAAACATCATCAATGCATCCCTCTAAACATGAGCTTCATTTGCCCTTGAGACATCTCCTTGCAAAAGTCATAAAAAACAGCCCTTTTAGCATTGGCGCGGGCAAGCAGTTCAGTACTCGCGCCAATGGGGAAATTAATGCAAAGAGGTCGCGCCACCTGGCGCTCTGTCATAGAGCCGTAGTCGCACCACCCAATTTGGGAGTTGTTTTTTAAATATGGATGGCGGGAGTTGAGTTCTAACAAATTCACAAACCATCACCTATCTTGAGTTGGGAGGTTGGCTGCGGGAGTTCTATGGAGGGAATTGGTTTTGCCACCTCCCATGGAACCTTCCTTGTTGATAGGGCCAATCCCATAATAATAGGGATCCCAACTCCTCCTCCCCCATCTATAAAAGCTTGCTCAGATCAATGGCAAGCTAGTCTTGAAGTGCCTAAGCTCTGAATCTCCATATTCCCAAGAGCCTTTGTGTTGTAAAGCACCCTCTCTTTCCCTTAAGGCTGACTCAAGTAAGGAGACCATTGTCACGAGACTCTGGAGAGGTTTTCCCTTTCCTTGGCAAGCTTTGTGAGACGTGGACGACTGGAGACCCGTCCGAAGGAGACCGCGACGTCAGAACTTGGTTGTAATCTTTCTTCGCTGGTTATTTAATAGATGATTATGATTATGGTTCCACTCCGTTTTCCATCATGTTAATGCGAGTAATGTCCTTTCTGACTGATGTTTAGTTACGTATGCTGGTTTCCATGCTTGTATCTGTTCGTTTCTTCTATGTGCAGGTGTTCATCCGTGGAGATCGTGGAAGGATTGTGATCTGCCAAGGCTGAGGAACGGGGACGCTTCTTCTTCAGATCCTAGCGTTGGAATCCAGGTAGGCTTCTATCTCTAGCCTTTTCATTCGTAATTAGGAACCTGCGTCATGACATTGTTTGTTTGTTGCTAGACCCCTGCTGGGCTAGTAGGGATCGCCTCTGTCCGCAGAGGGGATTTACCTCCTCAACAAATTGGCGACTCCGCTGGGGATCTAGCTTGTTGTTTGATTTGTAAACTTTAGACGGAGCCTGAAGTACAGCCAGATAGCCTTCGAAACGCTTCTGCTTTGCATTAGCGGAGTAGATCAACGCTACTTCAGTCGATCTCCGGTTTGGTTTGCAGACTGAACGACTTGGAGTCTTTGTCTTGCCTTGCCGTTTGTATCTTGCTTTTCCTTGCTTGATGAGCCTTCTGGGTTGGGTTCTTTTTGTGTTTTGGCTTTTGGTTCAGCCCCAGAGGATCAGATCTGACCTCTGTTTTTCCGAATTTTCATCTTTTCATGGTTGGCTTGATTGGCGCGGTTTCTAGCCTGACAGTCGCGCCAATTGGCGCAGGTTGCCAGTTCATTACTCGCGCCATCCCCTGTCTGGCGCGGATTACAGCCAGACAGTCGCGCCATTTCCTGTAGGTGGTAGGTTTATCCTTGTTCGGAAGTTTATTTTGGTCAGTACTTTGCTTCTAGGTTTGTTTTATATTCATCTTGAAGTGGGAAGTCTGGTCTTGGTTGGGAGAAATTCTTTTTTTTTTCATTTTCAGGAATTGGTGCTTGTTGTCAGTTAGCAACCCGCACCAATTGGCCATTGGCGCTAGTTGTCCATGTACAAGTCGCGCCACCTGGCGCTAGTTGTCCATGTACAAGTCGGGCCAATTTCAGGATGTGTGAAATTTGAAGATTTTTTCCCTAAATCCTTCACCAGTGTGTCTTTCCCTTCCAGCCTTTCCTCTGTATGAGCATAGATTACATTGCTCATTGTTTGGAATGTCTTCTTTCTATGATTGTTTGATGTAAAAGGGAATGAATGCCTTGTTTTGATCTCTTGCTTTGGAAGTCCTTTTTGTGTTTGACCGCATATGTCTTGTCAACTTTTGAGGGATTTTGTCACAAAGTATTTTGAAACAATGATTGCATTCTTAGTGTTTGTTTGCATCCCTTTTGCTTTCATCCTTCATTAAGAAGATTTGCGTTCTTTTAGTTTTCGTCTCATAGTTTGCTTTTCGTTTAAATGCATTAGATCACATTGCATCGAAAAGTGTTTTTGAGATTCATCATTGGACTTAGATCACATTGTTTAGTGATTGAAAACTAAAAATCGCTTTGAGTGCATTCTCTTTTGTTAAAAGCATGCATTAAGTAGATTCTCATTTTATCGAAAAATGCATTGAGTGCATTCTTATTATTTGAAAAGGAAAAGGAAATTGTGCATAGATTACAATTGCATAGTTTTCGAAAAAGAGAATTTTGCATAGATTACATTGCATAATTCGCATCGTTGAATGTTTTAGAATACTTTTGGATAGTGAAAGTCATCTAGTTTGGAAAAGTTTCGTTTTCAGTTTTGCTGTTTGTTGCATCATTGTTTGAAGCTCTTCCCTTAACTAGATAGCATTCATCGAATTGAAAGATTTCTTTTCTCATATAGCTTTGCATTTAGGAGTTTTTGAAACAACACATTCGGTAGGGCCTGAAAATTGAAACTTAATTGAAGATCAACTGTAAAATTTATTCAATTAACCTAAGGCAGCATTGGAACTTAACGAAACATATTTAGAAGGTCTAGGCTAGAGACGTGTTCCGGTGTCGTTAAACCTAGCAGCTGTCGTTCGCCTGTTGGCTTTAGACAGCGCTAGTACGGACTTGCGCTCCCCGTACCGTCGCGTATATAAAGGGAGACCCCTATAGGTTTTCAATCCTTTATCCAGAGGAAGCCGAGTCTGCCGCCCTATACCCGTGATACACCGAACACAGCATTCGGGGAGACTACCTGCACGTACGGAAAGTCCTTGGTCAATTTCTGTTTCATTTTTGAAACCAAGGTGTATATTGCAGTTCACGGATATTTGGTACACCCTTTGTGCCTAGTTTTTCCTGAGTAGTCATTTGGTCTTTTCTGACTCCCTAAAGTTGAAAAGACCGTCAAGCGCTTGTCCTTTCACGCTTGTGTCAACTCTGAAAGAGATAGAGTCATCTTTTTATCATTTCTCAACTCTTAAAACATGAAACGGTAGAATTTCTTACTTTCCAATGTGGTAAAATTAATCGCCCACGATTACACACCCATTTAGACATTGCCAGTTGACCGTTTGATCGTGTGTCTTAACTCTTTTTCAGCCCGTGTGTGTTTTTGAGTTTGATGGCAACTTTTTCAGAGTTTACCAACCAAGGAATCCCCTCCGAAGGGAATCCTGGTCATTTTCCTCCTTTCGGAAATGTTGGTGCTCCTTAAATGGCGACGTTGTCCCTTCCTGGGTTAACTGTTGGGTTGCCTGTTTGGTTGTTCTCAACCTCTGTTGTACCGAATGTCTCCACTACTGTTCAATCAGTCCCTCCACCTGAACAACATCATGTTGATTCCAAGGTGGACCTCTCCCCTTCTTCGCCTGTTTCTGCGTCCTCATCTTCTACTTCGCCTGGTGAAAGCCTGGATTCGAGTAGCCAGGTGACTAAGAAGAAGAAGAAGAAGACAAAGAAGAAGAAGTCTGATAAGCGAGAGGCTAAAATGCAGCCATTGTTTCTGAAATATCTCCTCCCGATAAATCTTCCAACCCTCCACGGAAAGTCAAGTTCCCTTGCCTGTTGTGCACGGGAGACCATCTTCTTCGAGACTGCCCTGGCATCCGATTGACCATGGTCGAAGCATGGTCGACAATGGTTCGCCGTTGCCTTTGGCTTCAAGTGAGTTGGGGCACGTCTTGAACTGCTTTGTTGATAAGAATTCTAAGAAGCGAGGGGTAAGATCACCAATCTACGTAAGTAGTGTGAAGGCATGCCATTCACCTTTGTCACTATATGGATGAAGCCGAGCAAGTCTTGGACAACCCGGTAGGTTCTACACCACACCTTCCACCTGGTTATAATCGGCTTTCTTCGAGTCCTCCGCCAGCTGATCCCATGATTGGTCAAGAGTTATCCTTGGTCGATCCCACTCCCCCAGAAATTCAAATTCACGAATCCATCCCTGACCAACCATTGGTCGTGGGATCGGTTGAACTGGCTCCGTCCATGGTGCACCAGGTCTTTTCTGTCGAGAGTGGACCTCACACCCCCCATGTCCTTCTGATCTCTTCAGATTCTTCAGACTTGGAGAAAGATTCTCCTGTCCCTGTGCTTCAAGAAGCTCCTCCTCCGCCTCCCATGATGGAGGCTACGGAGGATATCCCTCCCGCCTTCGAGATGGAGGTTATGGAGGATGCTTCTTCTACCGTAACATCAGGGGAAGACCTTCGCTTGTCGATGGTAGCCCCTCCGAGTAGTTTGGTCGCTTCCTTTGATTGGAATCGATTTGCAGGATTTCGCCTTCCGTCTTATGTGCCTTTCGAGATCACAGTACAGGCTCTTGGTCTGGTTGTACCCAGCACCATTATAGACGAAGGTGCCTCTGTTAGTATTATATCCTCAACTACCTGGCAAGCTTTCGGTTCGCCACCGCTTGCGCCTGTTACGCAGAATCTGCTCACTTTTAACAGAAGGACGAGTCAACCGTTGGGGATCCTTCCAAGGTTACTAGTTACTTTGGGAGGTAAAACCGTCCATATGGACGTGATGGTCGTTCCAGGCCCCTTGGATTTCAATCTGCTCCTGGGGCGCGATTACACCTATGCCATGGGAGCGCTCGTCTCCTCCCTCTTTCGCGTGATGTGCTTCCCACATGAAGGACGGATCGTGACCATTGATCAGCTTTCGTTCTTTGGTCCTAATGTGGCAACTGGTCCACCATCACCCCCTCCAGGTTTTTATCCACCCGTTGTATCTGCCCCACCGCAGGTCAACTATGTGGCTACCTACCCCGTGCCTGTGCTCAGTGATGACGCCGTTGTGCATCAGGTGCTGGGGGCATTGGGTCCAGACTTCCAGGATTTTTTCCTTCCATCGGGAGGGGAACTCTTGGAAGCGATGAATTCTTGTTCATTATGATGAGATCGTCGGAGCATGGTTCTTTTCTTGTGTCAAGCTCCTTAAAAAATGAAACAAGGTTGTCGGAGCATGGTTCTTTCCCTGTGTTAAGCTCCTTAAAAAATGAAACCAGGGCCCGTCGGAGCATAGTTCCTTGTCTTGTGTCAAGCTCCTTAAAAAATGAAACAAGGATGTTTGAGGATAGTTATTTTAATGTGTCAACCTCGTTAAAACAATGAAACACGTTCCCGTTCAATTCGAGTCTTTGATAAGATCTCGTAAAATCCCAATCGAGTCTTTTCTTTTGATCTTGTAATTTGAACCTTCACTCCATCTGCTTTTCATATGGACTGAAGCTTGGGGGGCATGTACCTCGAATTGTGTCACCATGTTGGGGGCATGCTTACTTTTTCAAGCATAGTTTGTTTCCGTTTCAAGCTTGTGTAAAAATGAAACCGGTTTCAAGCATAGTTTATCTTTGTTTCAAGCTTGTGTAAAAATGAAACCAACTTCAAGCAGAGTTTCCTGATTTCAAGCTTGTGTAAAAATGAAACCTTGCCCATTTTACCTCTTGTGATTGTCATCTTATCAGCCTGTTTTGCCAGATGAGCCTTGGTTTTATCACTCCATCGTCACTATCTGCTTGGCCGATCATATGCCTTCACTTGGTTGTTTTACCCGTTCCTGAGGAACCGCTACTATGAGTGGTCTTGTTAGCCAGCCTCTCGACCTTTATTTATTCAGAGTAGTTCCACCATTACCGGAACCAGTTGCTACCCTTTATACCACTCGTTCCTCCAGGAGGAGTCATCTTTCAGCTCTTTTCTGACTCTCTAAACATGAAAAGATTCTTGCAGGAACACTTGTCGTTCGATCTGGTAAATGAATACAATAGACTATCCTTAATCTCGTTCTTTCTTTGGTGGGATAGTTGATACAAAAAAGGAATACCTGGCCTACTCATGCATTTTAGGTTTCCTCGGAATATTGTTTCCTTTGGGATCAAAGGACCTTCGAAAAGGACCTTGCGGATTCTCTTTTCATGTCTTTAGGACTCTCTAAACATGCAATCATGTCGGGTTCTTCTTTTTCTTCTTTTCAGACTCGTTAATTTCTGATGTTTATGGAATGTCAATCTTGGCATTATTGATTTTCCTTCCTGAGCCTCGTCTAAGTATGCTCTACAGATGGATTCGTCAGGCAGAGTTCTCTGAGCATAAACATATGGTATCCTCTTCAAGCTTGTGTAAAAATAAAGAGGTACTCACCGAAATGGTGGGGAAAATGGAACCATCGTCGTTGTCGTCGGCAGTATGTCGCTCTTGAACATGTCACTTGTCTGCATTCGTGTCGGGATTGGGGACATCTCATCTCGTTTCTTCACTTTGCCTCCGTGGGTTTGGGTAATCCCTTTTGACCTCTCATCTGTTCACTACCTTGTCACCATGACCTCTGATCCATTGATGTCAAATACTGCCAGGTCCACTGTCGTGCCGTTCATGTGTTCAAGAGAAGTTGGCCTCTGCAAATATCAACCTCCCTCTGATTCTCCTATGATCCTGATTCACAACAAAACATCATGTTCCTCTGTCTCGTGTCGATGATGTGGGAATCATTATGGCCCACCTTCGATCAAGGTCACTTCCTGTCGACATCAACTCATTATCCGGGAAGTTGGTCTAGAGACTCCTTATGGTACCTTGGAGCCTGCATGCCTCAATGGCAGGTTCGTCGCATTCGACGAGAGGTTTACATCATTGACCTCCGATCGAGTGATTCTGCGGGTGTTCGACGTCAACTCATTTATTCGCACGCCGTAGATTGTACCTGTAGTACCTTGAGGACCATTGTCATTATTGGTGGTTTCTCTCGCGTCTGTTAACAGCCTTCATCATTGGCTGGTAATCAGACGATGTTCTTGCATGTTCGACTTCGGCTCACATATTCACATGCTTGAACTTGTACTCTGTTGGGTCGAGATGGAGCGCAAGACCCTGGATTGTGTCTGTTGTAATCCAGGCTGCGATTGTGGATTATTATCGTTATGTACATGACTCATTGATTGGATGGCTGCGACCATACCTGAGTCTATTTGTTTGATCTTAGTTGGATGGCTGCGCCCATACCCTGGATCCGGATTATAGCATACTCTGTTTCAGATGGCTGCGTCCATACCACTTATGCATCATGTACTTGAGATATCAGTTGTATCTTTCTGCGCAGGTTTTCCGACGGCGGGCCTTCAGTTGGACATGTTCTCGTAAAGCATTTCACCCCTCTCCCTCTCGGGCCTCATACTTTAGGGGGCATCTGTTACACAGTAATTTGTCACCGTCCCTACCATTTCCCATCCCGCACAATGGAGGACCCATTCTGTGACCTGTGAACATTGTCATGCGTTGGAAACATCATCAATGCATCCCTCTGAACATGAGCTTCATTTTCCCTTGAGACATCTCCTTGCAAAAGTCATGAAAAACATCCCTTTTGGCATTGGCGCGGGCAAGCAGTTCAGTCCTCGCGCCAATTGAGAAATTACTGCAAAGGGGTCACGCCACCTGGCGCTCTGTCATAGCGCCGTAGTCACGCCACCCAATTTGGGAGTTGTTTTTTAAATAAGGATGGCGGAAGTTGAGTTCTAACAAATTCACAAACCATCACCTATCTTGAGTTGGGAGGTTGGCTGCGGGAGTTCTATGGAGGGAAGTGGTTTTGCCACCTCTCATGGAACCTTCCTTGTTGATAGGGCCAATCCCATAATAATAGGGATCCCAACTCCTCCTTCCCCATCTATAAAAGCCTGCTCAAATCCATGGCAAGCTAGTCTTGAAGTGCCTAAGCTCTGAATCTCCATATTCCCAAGAGCCTTTGTGTTGTAAAGAATTCTCTCTTTCCCTTAAGGCTGACTCAAGTAAGGAGACCATTGTCACGAGACTCTGGAGAGGTTTTCCCTTTCCTTGGCGAGCTTTGCGAGACGTGGACTACTGGAGACCCGTCCGAAGGAGACCGCGACGTCAGAACTTGGTTGTAATATTTCTTCGCTGGTTATTTAATAGATGATTATGATTATGGTTCCACTCTGTTTTCCATCATGTTAATGCGAGTAATGTCCTTTCTAACTGATGTTTAGTTACGTATGCTGGTTTCTATGCTTGTATCTGTTCGTTTCTTCCATGTGCAGGTGTTCATCCGCGGAGATCGTGGAGGGATTGTGATCTGCCAAGCTTGAGGAACGGGGACGCTTCTTCTTCGGATCCTAGCGTTGGAATCCAGGTAGGCTTCTATCTCCAGCCTTTTCATTCGTAATTAGGAACCTGCGTCATGACATTGTTTGTTTGTTGCTAGACCCCTGCTGGGCTAGTAGGGATCGCCTCTGTCCGCAGAGGGGATTTACCTCCTCAACACGAATCAACTTATACAGTTTTTGAACACCCGTACTAAGCAACAGCTTGTAGTATTAGGAATTGAGGACAGGACCGGCACTATTTTGGAGATAAAAAGAGTTTTCACCAAAAGAACTTTTATGCAGCATTTGGAAAGGAAGTGCTCAGATATTCTGGCTGATATTAATACTTTCAAAGGAAAATTTCAGGTTTTGTTGGACAGTGGGTTACCCAGTCCTATGCTCTGAGAGGACCAGATAATGGACCTGGAAACCTATGTCAAGAAAATAGATATCCATGCTCATAATACAGCTGCTCATTCTATCAATTTGCCAGAAGCAATGTTGCCAACAGGGAAAAATCTCTATGACAGGTTGAAGAATTTATTTCATCTTGAAAATGAAATAAAGTATTTGTTCCCTAATCAGCCCACTTTTTACAAACTCACACAAGCCGATGAGACATTGAGAGAACTTAAAAGAACCATAATAGCAGAAGATCAATGGTGGAATGACTTATTGGAAATTCTATGAAATTTATCTTCAAGATGAGAATTTTATCTTTTTACTATTATGAAAAGGATAAAAAATGAGCACAGATGAAAGAGTATCAGTTGCACAGGTTAAAGAGTATCCGTAGAAACAAAGAGTATCAGACAAGCTAAAGAATTTCTCAAAGGGACAGCATCGAGCCCTATTATAGCACCTGCCTCCAGCACATCCTCAAAAGGAGGAAACAGCACATCAACAATCACTTCTTATCCTATTTACGAGACCATTTGTCTCATTTTTATTGTAGCTTACTCATTAGTCACCCTAGAATATTGGCTAGGTTGGTGTGAGATTTTTTCAATTATTTTTTGTATAAATAAACCCTCAAAGAGAGTTTTGAGGGTGGATTCTATTACTTTGCTGTGACATTAAAGTTTTTAGAATAAAAGCATTTTGGAGAAATTTATTTGTGGCTTACTGGATGACAATTTGAAGCTCAGGACTTTTTGCAGGATTCATGTGTCGGACTGCAGTTCAATAAGTCTTTCTATCATATGTCTTAAGTTTTATATCAGTTTATAATATCATTTGTGTCCATTTCTGAATAATTTACATAAAGGATTGAATCAGAGTTAACTTAATTGTACTCTGATTTCAGATGTGATTATTCTTAATGTTTTCCTCTAAATTGGTTATAAGCATGAATTCTTAAATGCTCTTGCTTTGCTAATTTAAACTTTCTTGATTACTATAATAAATAATTCTTCACTGCTCTTTGTTTGTAATCATTTCATTTCATTCTTTTGAACATGGTGAAAGATTCTTAGTTGCCTTTCATCCCTTCAAACCCATTCCATCCACTTTAAATTTTAAGGATTGTTCTTTGTTTGGCTATCTTGCCCTGTAAAGCCATCTTGTGTGTAGAATAGAAATCCAGTAAAGCCATCCTTTGACTCCATAGCCCAATGGACTGAAAACTTTCAACCTTGCCCTTAGTTTGTGGATTTCACCATTTTCAAACAAACTCTTGGATCTATAACTAGCCTAAAACCTTCTAAGAACAAAGATAAACTATAAAGAGAGAACCCTCTCTGGATGCAGATTGGCTAGATTCTGCATCTGAAGGTTGGTTTGTGGTTACCTCGGGTATACTTTCCTTTTCCACAACTTCAAGGAAAACCTGAGTGATAACATAGTGGTGACTCCACTGGGGAACTGAATCATCTTTATTTGTTAATATTGTTCACTTATAAGCTATAGACAGAGTCTGAAGATCAGCAAGGTAGCCTTTGAAATTGCTTTTGCATTGCAATTGCAAAAGTAAATAAATGCTGCTTCAGTCTATCTCTGATTTAGCTTATATACTGAACCTTAGTTTCAAAATGTTTAATCAGACTCTCTAGTTTAATAAATCTTTGAGAAATTTTTAATCACAAATCATTATTTCTTGAAGTATTTATAGAAGTTGTATTTATTTTTCAATTAAAACCATAAATCCAAAAACACTTAGTCTAAGAAAACTGGCTTCAAAAAGGATTCGTCATACTAGGTCAAATCCTGACCCTAACCCACCAACGATATTTGAAAATCCAAATCTGATTCCTAGGATTCTTAGGAGACAAGGAAGTCAAGAAAGTTCTGAAAGAGGAAGTCAAGAAAGTTCTGAAAGAGGAAGTCAAGAGAGTTCTGGAAGTTCCAGACCTCTTTCTAGATCACATTCTTGCCCTATCAAGATAATATATTTTGACGAAATCCCTTTTGATGAACGATTTGAAACATCCTTATTTGTAAATTTTTCTGAAACTGAATTATCCAGATTAGTTCCAGATCCATTTTTTTTTGAAGATTTACAATTCATATTTGTTTCATATCACCTTGATCGAAAGTTACAAGACTCCACTCAATCTGAACAAACCTTTGAAGAAATTTCAAACATCTCTATAACTACCGAAGCTTCTCCAAGTTCAGTTACTTTTTCTCAAGCTTTTCAAACACCTGTCACCCCTTCTACTCCTCCATCTCCTCCTGCTAGACCATCAACTCCTGTTACCCCACTATATCTTCCAATGGCCAATAGATATGCCCCTTTAAGGTTGCCTAACAACCCTGTTGCCTTGCCTCAGGATTATCAGAGTAAAATCACACCTTTTGATGGATCAGGTACTTATACAGCTCAACAACATACCAAAAGGATGACTAATTACTTTGAGTTCTATGAAATTGACACTGATGGTGTCTGAATGAGAATTTTCGTTCAGAGTCTTACTAGAGAAGTTAGGACATGGTTTAGGGCCCTTGCTCCAAACAGTATTGCTCATTTACCAGCTTTATATAGGGCATTTTTGAATAGATGGGAGAAGAAGAAAGATCCTCTTCAGATCCTGTCAGAATTCGAAAAATTAAGAAGAAGACCTAATGAAACAGTACAAGATTACATCATTAGATTCAATGAAGCATATAACGTTGTTCCCCATAACCTCAGACCCCCACCTGACTCTATGTTAGTTAAATTTCCAGATGGTTTTGACTCTGACATAGCTTATTCACTCAGGGAAAGAGCTCCCCAAACATTAGAGGAAATGCAAAGCATAGTGGTTAGTGTGGAAGCAAATCTGATAGAAAAACGAGCCAGAGCTAGGGCAGAAAGAAGAATGCCTTTGAATGAAGAACCTTCAGCTTTTGAAAAGAAGCTAGATGCAATCATTAAAGGTATGGAAAGATTAGGAGATAGAGTGGAAACAATCGAAAGAAAATCTACTGGTGATAATATTGTAAGAAACACAAACTTTAGAAGAAATTAGAACCAAAATATTGGAAAGAATGTCCCTAACCAAAATATTAGGCCACCTTTCCAAGAAAACTTTGTTGAAGGTTCAACTTCTGAAGAAACTACAGAAGATGTAGAAATAAACAATGTAACTGATGACAAAAATGAACCAGAAGTTTTCCTATCCCAGGATGATCAAGAGAATCACATCCTTGAAACATTCCAAACTCATTCAGGTGAGACTTTTGATTTTAAGGAAGGCTATGACACAGCAATTTATGAGGTTCATAAACAGTACAATTTGAGAAGAAGACGGATTGATGTGCCAGAAAATAGAAAACAGAAAACTGCAAAACAAAATGTCAAAGGTAAAGTTAATATCCCTCCTGTACAAAACATTCCCCCTGTACAAATTCTGTCTAGGACAACTCCTAACCCTTCAAATCCAATAATTGAAGATGTGTCTGACAACCAACCAAACAATAAACAACAATTAATACTTTTCCTCCTGTAGGAAATGTAGAAGAAACAGTAGAAGTTAGTTCAGATACCCCTTCAAAACAAAATTTCATTCATGAAAAAGAGAAAAACATTGAAGACCCAAAAAATAGAGAAAACACAATTGTGCAAAACACTAAAACTCAAACAGAAAAACCTTTCAATCTAGAGGCTGAAATAGGCAAACTAAAGATAGCTGTTCCTTTATCAGAATTGGCTAAACATGATGTCTATAGAAGTCAAATTAGCAAGTCCCTAAACATTAACATTACTGGATTGGATGATTCAGTAAATATTCTTGATGATCAACCCAAACTTCTTTTTGGCCCCGAGGTAAATGGCAAACCAGAAAGTGGAGGAACTCCTCCATTTTATGTAAGACTGAATGTTCATGACAAGATACTCCATAATGCAATGCTTGATTCTGGAGCATCTCACAATTTGATGCCAAAAGCAGTGATGGAAAGATTAAATCTAGACATTACCAGACCGTACAAAGATTTGTTTTCTTTTGATTCTAGTCAGGTAAAATGTTTAGGTTTGATTAAAGATTTGTGTGTTACTTTGGTACAATACCCTGCTAAGTCTGTTTTGATGGACATAGTAGTGGCTAATATTCCCCCTAAATATGGTATGTTATTGTCTAGATCTTGGGGTGCTAAACTTGGAGGGTCTATTCAACTCGACATGTCATATGCCACTATTTCAGTATTTGGTCAGCCTAAAAGACTTTACAGAGAGACATTGATGAAATATTTAGTCAGTAGCCATGAGAAGCCTGAAAACTTCCCTGTTTACTCTATACATTCTGATATGGACTCTTTTATTTTATACAATGCTGAGTTGGATCTCCCTACTGAAATAGAAGCTCTGGAATTGGAAACCACAAACAAAACTACTGTTAAAATTGAAGAAATCTCTGAAAACAAAGAAACACCAGATGATCAAGAAATACCAGAAGAAACTAAACAACTAGCTCCTGTCAAGAAACATTTTAAAACAATTGATGAGGATTATGAACATGAAATTCTGTGGCATTTAGAATTTGATGGCTCAGTAAACAAATTAGGGGCAGGAGCAGGGATTTGGTTACATAATGTTGAAAATAATCATGCTAAGGGTCATGTTTATAGGTTGAATTTTAAATGCACTAACAACATGGCAGAGTACGAAGCTCTTTTGTTAGGGCTTAAACATGTCAAGAAGTTAGGAGCTATTAAGGTATCAATCATAGGAGACTCTGAGGTAATTATTCAACAAATTAAAGGAGAATGTTCAACAAAAGACATAAGATTGAAACAATACAGAGAAATAGTTGTGGAAATTCTCAACACCTTTCTACAAGCTCAACTTGCCAAGATTCCCAGGAAACAAAATTTACATGCTCACAGTCTCGCAATGTTCGCTAGTACATTTAAATTACCTTTTGATCATAATCATCAATTTTCAGCAGAGATTAGACATAGGCCTGCTATACCAGACAATATTTTGAATTGGCAAGTATTTGTAAATAATAATCAAATCAATAGTTTTTTGACACTTCAAAATGAGTTTTCTAACTGTAATATAGATGAAGACATAACTATTGATGAATTTGATCAAGAAAATGAACAAAAAATAGAAATTTCAAGAGAAAATGCAATTCATATGCTGCACCCAACCACATTCACAGAAAAAGACATGCAGAATTTGAAACACATGGAATCTGATGAGATCATAGAAGATGAGACAGAAATCATCAATTTAAAAGATAATCATTTTCCCAAAGGATTAACTCCTTTGGAAGATCTTTTTGACTCAAATGATATTCCCTTTAGACCTAAAATGGAACCTGTCAAAGCTGATATGGAAGAATGCAACTTAGGAACCCCGGAAAATCCCAAAATGGTTAAGTTGTCCAAATCTCTGCCAAAAGATCAAAAGGTTAAATATGTTGAACTATTAAGAAAATTCCAGGATGTTTTTTCCTGGAGTTATGAAGATCTGAAATCGTATGATACATCCATCATTCAACACACTATACCTTTGAAACCAGATCAGAAACCTTTCAAACAAAAGCTTAGAAGAATAAATCCTGTTTTATTACCCTCAATTGAAAAGGAAATTAAAAGAATGTTTGAAGCAGGGATTATAGCTCCTACTAGGTTCTCAGAATGGGTTTCCAATTTAGTACCAACAAGAAAGAAAACTGGAGAAATTAGACTGTGTGTCGATCTAAGAAATTTGAATAAAGTTTCTTTAAAAGATAACTATCCTTTACCAAAAATGGACCATATTCTACAGAGGGTAGTAGGATCTTCTAGGATATCTCTACTAGATGGATTTTCAGGGTACAACCAGATTCTGGTTCATCCTGATGATCAAGGTAAAACAGCATTTACAACACCATGGGGTACGTTTAAATATGTCAAAATGCCATTTGGACTCAAGAATGCAGGAGCTACATTTCAAAGAGCAATGGACATTGCTTTTGCTAAAGAAATACATGATTTTCTGGTTATTTATCTAGATGATTTGACTGTTTTTTCTAAAACAAATCAAGAACATTTATATCATTTAAGGCAAGTATTTATAAAATGCAGAAAATATGGGATTTCTTTAAACCCTAAAAATTCATTGTTTGGTTTGGAAGAAGGAAAGCTTTTATGCCATATTATTTCTAAAGATGGCATTAGGATTGATCCAGAAAGAATACAAGCAATTTTGCAGATACCTCATCCTAGAAACATAAAAGAGTTGCAAGCATTCATAGGAAAAATTAATTTCTTGAGAAGATTCATTTCTAGTTTAGGTGAATTACTTAGATTGCTTACTAACATGTTGAGGAAAGATTCAAGCATTGACTGGACTGCAGAAGCCAAGAAATCATTCGAAGAAATCAAAATGGCTTTAACAAGAACACCAGTTCTTATGAGTCCCAAATTTGACATAGATTTCATTATTTTTTCATTTGCTTCTGAACATACAATTGCAGTTGTTTTACTACAAAAAGATGACCAGGGATGTGAAAAACCAATTGCCTTTTTTAGTAAAGCACTTAGAGATGCATCTTTGAAATACAATATCATGGAGAAACGGGCTTTTGCATTGGTAAAAGCAATTAAAGATTTCAGAGTTTGCATATTATATTTTCATGTGATAGCTTATGTGCCTAATGCTGTAGTTAAAGACATCTTGACTCAAGATGGCATTGAAGGCAAAAGAGGTAAGTGGATAGCTACCATTTTGGAATATGATATTGAAATTAAACCAACAAAACTCATAAAAGGTCAAGGTTTAGCTCAAATTATGACTGAAACTAATTGCCAAGCCGTAGACATTAACGAACTGGATGACGAACAGGAGATGGCGACTCCACAGATTAGTCAAGCTTTCTTAGATTCACCCTAGTACACTGATATCATTCATGTTTTATTAAACCTGCAAGCTCCTCCAGGGTTGTCCAGAACCAAATGAAGATTTTTGAAAATGACATCTTTGAAATATTGTATTTTAGATAGCAGTCTATTTTGGAAAAATCATGAAGGGATCTTATTGAATTGTCTATTGAAAGATGAAGCTGATAAAATTCTTAATGAATTTCATGCAGGGGATTGTGGTGGACATCTATACTGGAAATCAACTGCAGAAAAAATATTAAGGGCTGGTTTTTACTGGCCAACTTTATTTTCTGATGTTAAGAAATTTGTAACAACTTGTCATAAATGTCAGATCTTTGAGGGTAAAAGAAAGTTGTTACCTTTGCCATTAAAACCAATTTCCACAGAAATACCTTTTCAACAATGGGGATTAGATTTTATTGGAGAAATCCATCCCCCTTCTTCCGGGCAACACAGATAGATTCTTACTGCCACAGACTACTTCACTAAGTGGATTGAAGCTATCCCATGCAAACAGGCCAATGATTCTGTGATTATAGGATTTTTAGAAACCAATATACTTTCAAGATTTGGCTGTCCAGAAAAGATTATAACAGATAATGCTGCTGCATTTAAGTCAAAGAAAATGATTAGTTTCTGTAGTAAATATCATATTACTTTAGGCCATTCAACAGCTTATTACCCTCAGGGTAATGGATTGGCAGAATCCTCCAATAAAAGCCTTATTAATATCATTAAAAAATTATTGGAAGAAAATAAAAAGAAATGGCATAAGAAACTTACTAATGCATTGTGGGCAGACAGACTTACAACTAAGAAATCAATTGGGACTAGTCCATATGAGTTAGTTTATGGTCTTGAAGCAAGATTCCCATCATCTTTAGGAATTCCTGTTATGAAATTACTTCAGGAGGCTCAAGTGGAACCAAATGACATTCAGAGAAGAATTAATCAAACAATCCACTTGCAGCAAACCAGAGAAGAAGTATACCAACGATCTCAAGTCTTGCAGGAAAAGTTAAAGAAAATGTTTGATAAAAGGACTAAAGCATAAGATTTTCAACTAGGTGATAAAGTCCTAAGATGGGATTCTAAAAGAGAAGAAAAAGGGAAACATGGGAAATTTGATTTCTTGTGGAAAGGGCTTTATATCATTCATGCCTTGCAGGGAAACAACACATACTTTTTAAAGAATTTGGACAATTCAGAAGCTGAGGAAGGACCAGTCAATGGTCGAATGTTGAAGCATTATTTTGATCCTATTTACTAGGATGTTTTGATTTTTCTAACTTGTACATAATATATATATATATTTTTAATGCAGTTTTGATTGGATGGTGACTTCTTGGAAGTTGAAGCCCGAAGTGAAGGCCCTAAGCTTCAAAAGTTCCACTAACATATATACAAATAAAGCTACCAGAAGAAGAAGATTACATGGTTTAGTTTGAAGACATTTTGAGGCATCTGATCTGCTGTTCTTGACTTTTCACAAGGAAAAGCCATCCCCAAGTGGAGCCAGTGTTAGACTCCTATACTAATAGGTGTCATTTTTCATGATTGTCTTTATTGAACTATGGAATATGTTCAAACCTTTTTCTTGAGGAAAGGTGTTCCATATTCTTGAAAAACCAAAAATTCAAAAAATTCAAAAAAATGTAAAGAGGGTATACCCTAAAAGAAAAATCAAAGGGTAAGAAAAATAAATTGGTCAAGAAAATGAAAGAAATGAACCCAGGGCAAAAAAATAGACCAAGGAAAGTATGCAAATCCAAATGCCACTACTATTTCATTTTTGTAATAAAGAAATTGTGTGAAGCTTGTCAAATTTTTGCCACAATTTATGAAGAGTGTTGTTTAAACTTGACTCATTCATGACAATTTCATGTTGTAGAATAGAGAATAAATATACGACCAAGCAGTTTAATCTTGTGAGATAAGTAGATAGGTAGAGTTAATAAAAGGTGCTCAACGGTTAATGCAAGGCCCTTGGATGTAATAAAGGGTAGAATTAGATATATTTGCCATGTAAAAAGAAAAAATGTTGATAAGGGTTTGCAAGTCTAAATGCACCCTAATAAAGAAGAAAATGGTAGTGTCGAGTAGATAGGAGTAGGTGGTGTTTCAAAGTTTTATATGATGAATGATGGTGCTAAATATGTTTGATCTTTTACCTTCATCACAAGTATTGAAGCAAAAAATACAACGAAGAATTTACGAGAAAGCAAAGTCAAAATCATTAACTTCCCACATCACTTTCTTCCTAAGTTTTTACTAATTTCCCCAAAGCGCTAAGGTATTTGGAGATCGAAAGGGGATCAAGGCATTTCCTTGACTTTTGGAGAGGCCGGACCCTCGGCCTAATGATCAAAGACCTAAGTACTTGAGATCATTCATCATTATAATCATTCACCTTTAACATTTTCTTAAGTAAAATTCGATTTTACTTAGGAAAATCATCCTCTATTTCACAATAAACCCTCGAGATTACTTGTTATTCTAAATCTAAAGTGTTGAAGTTGATATAATGTGGTTTTACTTGAAGTCTTCACTTTCTTAGATGTGCAAAGTATTTTGAGTTGTCCTTGTCTCTTTGTCATATTTACATTTAACTCTATTTACTAAATCCCTAGCGAAAATGCCTTAACCTAAGTATATAACTCCTTTTATATAAATATCCAAAAAACCCATCTTATTATAAAGTTTAACCAAAGTATTTATTTCCCAATTATTCATTGAAAACCCATTATGCACACTTTGATTAAAATATATCATTATGTAATATCCCCCGCCCTTATGATAAGTTAATTCTATTGGTTAATTTATCATATAATAAAAACATATATGAGAAAATCTTTAAACATATGGTATATATATTTTAACACAAAAATAATAAACCGAAGTTTTTATTTTGAGAAACCAAAACTTTGGAAATAATCCTTTCCCCCGTACCGACGCTTTAACTCAAGTTAAAAATCCCGCTATATATCCCATTCCCCAACCCTAACTCGAGTTAAAAAACTAAGTCTCGCTGCAACCCCGACCCTTTATAACCCACGGGATTAATTAATTATCGAGTTAATTAATGACCGGACTCCACGATCAAATCCCGCCGGAGTGATTAAATGACGATAAATATGTCGGGCCCGCACCTTTTAACTTCCCACCATCTCCTCGTCCCTCCAACCATTGGATCGCCCCCTCCGAATCGATGCTCACGTGATTCCGCTAGTCGTCCCTTGTCGGGACTTTAACGCGCGGGGGCACGGTGGTATTGGACTAGTCCTCACAGCCACGTGTCCATTGATTAGTGGAATCGTTGCCCTCGCGTTTGATACCACTATTGCCCATAGCGGTGTGGGGATTACCGCTTACCACCCGACCTGCCACACGTCGGCCGTCTTGATGACGTCATTCCTTGAAAAAATAAAAACCCCTTTTTGACTTTGGAAATAAAACAAATTTTCGTGTTTTTTATGTCATTTTCATTATTTGAAAGCATTGCGCCTTAAAAGCTACGAAATTCAAATTTTCAACGAAATCTCTTGTTCTATCCGATTTCGCTCCTAGGAATCCCATAGGACCGGTGTTGGAGCATCCTCTTGCCACCACTTGATACTGTTAAATCCCCGGTTTGCCTCACGTAGGTATTTATTCTATTGCGCTCGAACTTTAAAAGATACTCTTGTGTTCCTTGTTTTCCGGCGAATCGGTGTTAAATCTTATCCCTAAGATCATTCCACGAGTTTTAAAGGCTGTGAATTGTTCCCCTGGCTGCAATTGTGCTAATTTCCCTCATTAAAGCGAAATCGCACCTGAGCACAGCCAGAAGAAACCGGAAACTTCCCATTTTGAATACACGAACCAAAATGGAAGCTTGAAAACGACCTTGAATGTAACTCCATTAAATGCCCCCACGGAGAGTTAGAATATTTGCCCTTAGTGGATAAAGACTTCCAAATTAAAGACTTAGTGTTTGATGAAAGCCCCTTCTGAGTTATTGTCAACTGAGAGATGATTATTCGAAGGGATTGGATGTCATTGGGTTGTGGGAATCCAATTTCTGAATATCTCATCCCCTCGGTATTTACTTTCCCGAAATTATCCACTATTGCCATTCTAACTATGATCCGACCTAGAAAATTTGTAATATCCCACGACCGAGTGTTCTTTTCCCCATTACTCCCCAAGCTATCGATACAATCTTACATTTCAAGCCCGATCAAGAACTAGCACCTTTGTACATGTGGAAGAGCGATTGAAAAGTCTAATCAATTGACCCCCGGAAAAGTGAAGTCATTTTGCCCCGAGAATTTTATGTTGCTGAACATCAACCTAGGGGCCCTCCTCCCTATGGTTTTTATTATTTCCTTTAAGTTGGGAAGGCTCATCCTAAATATGATATCCTTTGTCTTGGGTTTCAATACAAGTGAATATGTTGATGAAATAACCCTGGTTTTCTTTGTGTCTTTACTCCGGGCAACCTCCTATAGTAAAATATGACTTTGCATCCTTCATAGCCAATAAAATCCACGACCGAGTTCATGAGGCTAGATGATGAGAAAGTGTTTAAATATTCCTCGATTATTTATCATCTCATTATCTTATCGATCATAAAGTTCACTTTCCTTTGTTAAAAGCTTGATCTTTCAAGAAACCCTAGGTCGATTATATTTTGGCTCCCATAATTCACTCTTCCTACAATTCTCCCCTATTCCTATCTTTGATTTCATCGATCTTTTTGTATATCCTACAACTACCTTGTTGACGAAATTCCTCCTCGAGCTCGGTAATGAAATCGAAGACCTTGCAGCTTTCAAGGACATATAAAGTTGGAGATTGGTATTTATATCAAAACCATTTAGTCATCGAGAATCTATGGATGTGAATTACATCCATTCAAGTTGCCAAGTATGTGCCCATGAGACTTTTGCCTTGGAATATTTCGAGCGAATGAATAATTACGACATGATTCATTTTTGTAATGTGAGAAAAAGAAAGCCCAGCCTCGGGATCAAGTCAACTAGGTCCCTTCATATGCGACTCTAGGGATGCGGCGAGAAGCGAGAAGATATACTACAAAACCATTACCCAAGTTCGAAGAACTTTCCGTTGGGTTCCTTATGATCCATTTGGTTTTATCGTGAAAAAAGAATAAAGAATAAATCATCCCCTTACATGCACCACGAGTTACGAAATAGAACAATATGCCAATCAAGATGAATGGGTGGAAGAAACACTAGTTGAGGAAGAAAGTGAAGAAGACAAAATGAACAAAATTATGAAAAGAACTTGAGAAGAAGTATGACCTAGAATCTTGTGGTCGAGTACGGGTACCTGCAGTGACACTTCCTTCGTGACAAATCTACGGCGAGAGATTACGGGAAGGTAGTTCATTAATTGCGGCGAGGAGAGTCGAAAAGGAAAAGAAGGAACACGAAATACGAGTCATTGAAACTCTAATCATGGCGGAGAAACCTCAAACCTCCGGAAGCACCTAATCGAGCACAGAAGTTTCTCCCACTCGAGTAAATCATCCACGAAGTTTGAATTAGAAACTCATCCAATATAGAAATGGGCAAGAAAAGGCGGAGTTCGAGATACTACTCCTCCCAAAGAATCCTCGGAGCTACATCAAACCAAGGCGAAATATTACCCGAAGTGGAAATAATAGATGATATGTTTGATGATGGAAGAGAAGATAGTCAACTAGCGGCTCTGTTAGTATGACACATACGGATACGGAAAATGCTTTGCGAAAACGGGTTAAGTGCGGAAGTATATTCTTTTAGGCCACCAAAAATAGATACGGGGGATATAAAAAGAACTTTCATTAATATAAAGGCAAAGAATGATCCATTGAGAATGAAGGTATATGATCGATATACGAAAATGGCTCCACATAATCGAGAAGGAGTTAATGTCGGCCATTTGACATTTCACAAGGAAAAATTATGATGAGCCACTTCGAGTCAAGGTGCAGAAACCCATGATAGCGATTATATTAGAACAAATTTTGAGGTCTGGCAAAGGACGGTCATCCTTTGGACCAGATAGAAATTTGCATAAAAAAGCGGGAAATGGTCTATTCCACTCTTCTTGATAAGGCCATGGCGACCCCTAAGGGCTGAGATTCTTTAAATAACACAACGCAATTGCAAATTGAAGGCCTCTTCTCGGGCCAAAGATAAAAGAATAAAGTCTCTGGAAGACATAATCATCGGCTTGGGTCACAACCCCAAAGATATCATAAGCATTGAGGCACTAATTAAGAAGAAAGATGATGACATAGCGCAACGAGAAAGCGACTGAAATTTCGACCTCGAAGCATCCCGGACCCAAAGAAATTTTGAAGGGAAATTCACGGAAGAGATAATGGAGTTGCTCTTAAAGATAGTGAGCAATGGAGTGAAACGAGAAAGAATTGGAGCAAACACAGGAAAAGGAAGCTATCATGCGAGCATCCATCACGGAAGCTACTACAACTACGGTACCACAACTGACAAATCAACAAACGAGCCGGCCACGAGTAAACACTTACGGTTTAAGTTCGATGAATTGATAAAACAAATGGAAAGTTTACAACTAAGAGTCGGAACTTCAAACCACAAAATTGCAGTTAGAAAATTTGGGCCAGAAATATGATACATCTAAAAAGGCTTGTTCTTGATAATGCCGAGGGAAATTAAAAGATTGGAAAGATTGGTTAAGGCTTTAGAAAAGGTCTTTCATTAGAAAAGCCTTTGAAAGAAATAAATGAAATTATTTGGAATAATAGAATTGAGTTAATAAAAAGTATTTGGCCCTCTACATTCGAGCAATTTTTTGAGTATGAAAATGACTTGATTAAAGTAGCTCGGGAAGAAATAAACGGAAACGAGAGATGAGATTAGGCGGGACACAGGCGGGCCAATCGAAACTTACTCTGATTTTTTAACACCGGACTAAGCAACGACTTGCATTATTAGAAATTTAGGGCAAGGGACCGACACTATTTTGGAGATAAAAAGAGTTTCACCAAAAGAACTTTTATGCGAAATTTGGAAAGAAAGTGCTCGGATATTTTGGTTGATATTAATACTTTCGAAGGAAAATTTCGGAGGTTTTGTTGGACGGTGGCTTATCTCGGAGGACCGGATAATGGACACAGAAACCTATATCCAAGAAATAGATATCCATGCTCATAATACAGCTTCTCATTCTATCGAGTTTTCCGGAAGCAACGTTGCCAACGGAAAAATCTACATGACGAGTTGAAGAATTTATTTCATCTTGAAAATGAAATAAAGTATTTGTTCCCTAATCAGCCCACTTTTTACAAACTCACAGAGGCCGATGAGACATTGAGAAAACTTAAAAGAACCATAATAGCAAAAGATCAATGGTGGAATGACTTATTGGAAATTTTATGAAATTTATCTTCAAGATGAGAATTTTATCTTTTTACTATTATGAAAAGGATAAAAAATGAGCACAGATGAAAGAGTATCAGTTGCACGGAGTTAAAAAATGTCAAGTAGAAACAAAGAGTATCGGACAAGCTAAAGAATTACTCAAAGGGACGGCCCTTCCGGAGGCCTATTATAGCACACCGCCTCCGGCCATCCTCAAGGAGGAAAAAGCACATCGTGATCACTTCTTATCCTATTTACGAGACCATTTGTCTCCTTTTTATTGTAGCTTACTCATTAGTCACCCTAGAATATTGGCTAGGTTGGTGTGAGATTTTTTCAATTATTTTTGTATAAATAAACCCTCGAAGAGATTTTGAGGGTGGATTCTATTGCTTTTCTTTGTGACATTAAAGTTTTAGAGATAAAATCATTTTGGAGAAATTTATTTGTGGCTTCTTTGGATGACAATTTATTTCAGGGACTTTTTGCGGAAGGGATTCATGTGTCGGTACTTGAGTTCAATAAATCTTTCTATCCTATGTCTTAAGTTTTATATCAGTTTATAATATCATTTGTATTCCATTTCTAAATAATTTACATAAAGGATTAGACGAGAATTTACTTAATTGTGCACTGCGATTTCGGATGTGATTATTCTTAATGTTTTCCTCTAAATTGGTTATAAGCACGAATTCTTAAATGCTCTTGCTTTGCTAATTTAAACTTTCTTGATTACTATAATAAGAATTCTTCTTGCTCTTTGTTTGTAATCATTTCATTTCATTCTTTTGAACATGGTGAAAGATTCTTAGCTGCCTTTCACATCCCTTCAAACCCATTCCATCCACTTTAAATTTTAAGGATTGTTCTCTGTTTGGCTATCTTGCCATGTAAAGCCATCTTGTGTGTAGAATAGAAATCCAGTAAAGCCATCCTTTGACTCCATAGCCCAATGGACTGAAAACTTTCAACCTTGCCCTTAGTTTGTGGATTTCACCATTTTCAAACAAACTCTTGGATCTATAACTAGCCTAAAACCTTCTAAGAACAAAGATAAACTATAAAGAGAGAGCCCTCTCTGGATGCAGATTGGCTAGATTCTGCATCTGAAGGTTGGTTTGTGGTTACCTCGGGTATACTTTCCTTTTCCACAACTTCAAGGAAAACCTGAGTGATAACACCTTCTACATCAAATAAAAATGATATAGACAGTGGATCCAATGAAGAAGATGAAGATGATTTATCTGAAAAGGCTCCATCCAGATATGTCCAAAAGAATCATCCTGAACCTCAAATTTTGGGAGACAACGAATCAGGTGTACAAACAAGGAGGACTCTTGTGGGATCTTCAGCTATCTGGAATTTCTATCCATGATTAAACCACACAATGTCAATCAAGCTAGCAAAGATGAATGTTGGATTCAAGCCATGAATGAAGAGCTTGATCAAATTGAAAAGAATCACACTTGGGAATTGGTACCAAGACCACATGATAAAAATGTCATTGGAACTAAATGGATATTTAAGAACAAGTTAAATGAGAATGGGGATGTTATAAGAAACAAAAAAGCTAGGCGGTTTTGCAAGGGGTATACTCAACAAGAAGGTATCGACTTTGAAGAAACTTTTGCTCCTGTAGCTAGACTTGAAGCCATAAGAATGTTTCTTTCTTTTTCAAGTTTTCAACAAATCAAAGTTTATCAAATGGATGTTAAATATGCATTTTTTTAGGTCCCTATATCACTAGTATAGCCCCTTATTATTGTTAGTGTAAACCCCTTATTGTTATTGTTGTACCCTTGTAACCCCCATTTTGTTATTATTGTGCCCTTAAATTATTATTGTTAGGTCGGCTAGGATTACATTGTGGCCCACTAGGATTGTTCATATTTATGGACTCCTATATATAGAAAGGAGGTTTTGTGTGAATTGTATCAGCCAGAAATTGTTCATTTATGTAATGTATTGGAGGTTTCCCCCTCGAAGTGGCTTATTTCTAAAGTTCATATCTCTTTTCTTCTATTTTTGGAGGGAAGTTTGGTTACACAACATTTGGTATCGAGACTTGGGATTCTAGGGTTTATTTGCTCCAAGCAGTCATGTGGCATTTTCGCTATAACTTTTTTTTTTTTCTCTGAGAAGTTTCAAAAGCTGAAATTTTTAGGGTGCGAAAATTTGAAATCCACGAGGAGAAGATTTTCTAAAATTTTCAGATCTTGATTCGCAATATTTGCGGAGATATCATCTTTGTGGAAGTTCGGTCTTTTTCAAGCTCCTAAACGGGTCATCGTGGAATTTTCACTATAAAAATTTTTCTATGCGAGGTTCAGAATGCGAAATTCATATGGTGCGAAGCCAAAAGATACGAGGAAATTCTTCAAAATTTCGGAAGCTTGGTTCGCAATATTTTCGGAGATATCGTCTGTGGAAGGTAGTGCTTTTTCGGGCTCGAGAATTTCATCTCAAAGAGGTGATCGTTGGAAAATTTCAATAACTCTCTCTACGGGAGATTGGATTGGGTGCCGTCAAAAGTGGTCACAAGTAAACGAGCCTTTAGTTTCTTGGCTATAAATTTCGGATACAAAGAACAAAACGGTGACACGTGGTAAGTCGTACAAGTTCGCTCCTCTTGAACCGAGTCCAAAATTAGGTCATTGTGGGAGATTGGACACAAATTTGTCTTGAAGAATCCAAATAAGGTCAAACTGTGGCATTTTGAAAGAAGCTTGGAGAGGGCTACTACGGGGCTGAATTTGAGATATCGAAGATTTTCAATTACGGAGATAATTCAATTTCAATATCTAGCTCTAAAAGCTAGTAAAAGGTGTGTATTTTTTTCCGAATTACATAAGTCTTATTGGAAGAATCAAGTTTAATTGATTCCAAGGGAAACTTGTAGAATAGATATCAATATTGGATTTTAAAATGGCCCTAAAAATAATTCAACACCCATTAAGCCTTCGAAGGCTCTACTATGACTCATGAAGATGAAGAATTGCAGCATGATCTATCGAAATTACAAGAGCAAATGCAACGGTTTACTCTGTGAAAAGCAACAAAAAATGAAATGGAAGTTTTGAAAGAAAGGCATGGGAAGATGGACGGTTTGAAGAGAAAGGCATAGAAGTGAATATGGACGGTTTGAAGAAAGGCATGGAAGCTAAAATGGATGGCGTGGAAGCTAAGATGGATGGCGTGGAAGCTAAGATGGATGACATGAAGACAACATGGAAAACATGAAGAGTGATGCAAAAGCATACATGAAGGCAGTGACAAGCTTAAAACCGGAAAATGATTCTAATGGCGGAAATATAGGAGAAGAACCTCATGATGAGAACAAAATAAATGTTAATCATGATTTCATAAACTCGAATGTTGGCGGGAAGAACCACCACATGCCCAAAAATGGATATGAAAAGTTTGATGGAAAGGATCCCGGTAACATGGATACTTCGGATGGAGCAATATTTTGATCTCCATAACGTGCAAAACACACAAAAGGTATGCATTTCAACTTACATTTAGAACAAAATACATTTGTATGGTATCAATGGCTTTTCTCTCGTAAAAAAATTGTCACTTGGTCGATTTTTACGGAGGGAAATGATAGCACATTATGAGATACAAAGAGAAACACCTTCTTTACCCAATTGATAAATCTCCAAACAAAGGGTTTAGTGGGGGCGGCCACATTGAGGACTTCCAAAAATTGAATATAAGGGTGGCGATATTCCCGAGAGGACACGGGATTGATCTCTTCATAGGCACTTTAAAGGATAACATCCAACATGAAGTTCGCGTTTTTGGAACACGATTCATTGGAGAAGGCATTCGGGTTGGCAAGAAAAAGTTGAATGTAAAATTATGGCGACAAGGAAGCCTACCACTCAATTCTATAAAGAAGGAAGTGTTGCTACGCCTAGATTTCCACAACCTACAAGGTTGACACCACAACAATTGGAAGAAAAAAAGAGAAAACGGAGCTTTGCCTATAGTTGTGATAGAAAATACACTAAAGGTCATAAAGTGTGTTGAGAAAGAAATTATTTTACATAGATTGTGAAGAAGAAAGAAGAAAATGAACAAGAAGAGGATATACACCGGGAACCACCCCCTAGAAGAGGAAGAAATGAATCCGACCATATCGTGTAATGCTGTGGCCGAATTACCACTCCTGAAAAAGAGGTAATAGTGTTGATTGATTCGGGTAGCACCCATAATTTTATTCATTATAAGGTAGCCAAGGAATTAAATTGTTTCCTATACATAGGCACCGGAGAATGTCAAGTGATGGTTGCAAATGGGAGAGCTATAAATTACTTTCTGGAAAATGCCATAATATCAAGCTAACCATGAGAATATGTATTGACTAGTCCAGTACCTGTAATTCCTATGGGAGGAGTGCGCGACGTTGTACTAGGAGTACAATGGTTACAATCTTTGGGGACGGTAGCTTTTAATTTTCAAGAACTTTTCTTGAAATTTTTTTCGAAGGAAATTGGGTACGGGGTATTGCGGAAGCCATGAAGGATAATAAGCTCTAATGTCATGACGAAGCTTCTAAGAAAAGAACGACGTAATTGCACAATTATGCTCACAATTCAACATCAAATCATCTATTCTATGAGATCTCAACAAGTCTTGGACAATCATTCCAAGGTGTTTGAAACTCCCAGGACTCCCTATTCGTGATCATGACAGTCATGCTATTCATTGATTCCGGGGAGGTGTTCCTCCAAACCATCGGGCCTTATAGATATCCTTACTTCCAAAGAGCGAAATTGAACGTATGATTGCGAAAATGTTAGAGGCGAGTATAATTCCAACCCGGTCAAAGTTCTTTCTCTGCTCTGTAGTATTGGTACACAAGAAGGATGGATCATGGCGAATGTGTCAGTTATAGGGGAGCTCAATAAGCTCACCATTAAAGACAAATTTCCCATTCCTGTGATTGATGAATTATTGGATGAATTGCATGAACAATTTATTTTACCAAAGTTGGATCTTCGTTCGGGATATCATCAAATTAGAATGAAAGGCGGATATTCAAAAACAACATTTCGAATAATGAGGGTCATTATGAATTTTTGGTCATGCCTTTTGGCCCTTGCAATGCACCATACATTTCGAGGGTTGATGAATTCCATTTTCAAACCCTTCCTTAGAAAATTTGTGCTAGTATTTTTTGATGATATACTAATCTACGGCGGGTCTTGGAAGGATCATATTGAACATGTTGACGGGGTGCTCAAAGAGCTATTACGGGAGAAACAATTATATGCAAAAAAATCCAAATGTTTCTTTGGAGTACAAGGTGGAATATACGGGTCATATTGTATCTCATGAGGGTGTTAAAGTAGACCCTAACAAAATTAAAGCCATTAAGGAATGGAAAGTTCCACAACCATAAGCGATTCAGAGGATTTCTTGGGTTAACGGGGTATTACATCGCAAGTTTGTTAGGAGTATGGGAGAATAGCGGCCACCTCAACAACATTATTGAAGAAAGATGCATTTTCATGGACTCTGACAACTAAGGCCCTTTGAACGTCTTAAAGAGGCAATGTGCCTAGCACCGGTCTTAGCTACACCAGACTTCACAAAAACCTTTATTGTGGAATGTGATGCCTCAGAAAATGGAATTGGTGCAGTTTTAATGCAGGAAGGAAGACCCATTGCTTTTGAAAGTCGTCCAATCAAAGGAAAGTATTTACAGAAACCTATTTATGAAAAGGAAATGTTAGCAATACTACATGCACTAAAGAAATGGCGAACTTACCTAATGGGAAGACACTTCAAGGTAAAAACTGATCATGATAGTCTTAAACACTTTTTTGAACAAAGACTATCGTCAGAAGAACAGCAAAAATGGGTCACAAAGATGTTGGGTTACGACTTTGAAATAATCTACAAAAAAGGAAAGTTGAATGTTGTTGCAGATGCACTCTCAAGAAAGAATGAAGAGGTGGAAGCATTGCTTTGCGCCATTTCTATTATCCAACCAGATTGGATAACTGAAGCAAGAGATGAATGGAAGAAGGACAAAGATGTATGGATACTCATTCAAAAGTTGCAGCAAGATCCTAGTACATCCGATACATTTAGTTGGAAAAATGATTCCTTATGGTACAAAGATCGCTTATATCTTTGTAATAATTCCCAACTAAAACAAAAGATTCTTCTGGAATTGCACACTTCTCCTTTAGGAGGACACTCAGGATTTTTAAAAACTTACCACAGGGTGAAGAAAGAATTTTTTTGGGATGGCCTTAAATCCGATATTCAAAAGTTTGTGGCGGAATGTTTGGTTTGCCAGCAGAATAAAGTGGAGACAATTAAGACCCCGGGACTTCTACAACCTTTATCCATTCCAAGTCAACGTTGGGAGGAGATTTCAATGGATTTTATCACAGGTTTATCTAAGTCCGAAGGAAAGAATGTCATCATGGTGGTAGTTGATAGACTTACCAAGTATGCACACTTTTGTGCATTATCTCATCCATTTAAAGCAAGTACAGTTGCTACTACATTTATGGACAGAATTCAAAAGCTACATGGAAGCCCAAGGGTTATTGTGAGCGACAGAGATCCCATTTTTACCGGAAATTTTTGGACGGAGTTATTTTCTTGTTTGGGTACTCAATTAGCTCATAGCTCATCTTATCATCCTCAATCTGATGGTCAAACCGAGATAGTAAATAAATGTTTGGAAGGATATCTTCGTTGTTTTGTATCTGATAAACAAACACAATGGGTCAAGTGGTTACCTCTCGCTGAATGGTGGTATAACACTTCCTTCTATACTGCAGCAAAAATGACCCCATTTATGGCACTTATGGATATCATCCACCATCGATCACATCATCTTTAAGGGAAAATTTGAAGGTTCAAGCAGTGGAAGATCACATCGAGCATCAGCAAGAAGTTCTCCAACTCTTAAAGGATAACCTGAATTTGGCACAAAATCGAATGAAACAACAGGCATATCAACATCGTAGCAAGAGAAGTTTTGATGTAGGAGATTGGGTATTTTTACGGCTACAACCATACAAACAAATGTCCCTCAAGCAAGCAAAGAAGGATAATAAATTATCGCCAAAGTATTATGGTCCTTACAAGGTGTTGCAAAAATTGGTACTATGGCATACAAATTGGAGCTTCCTGCTTCTTCGCGAGTACATCCAGTTTTCCATGTTTCATGCTTAAAGAAGGTTATAGGTGAAGATCTTCCAGTTCAAACAGTATTTCCAGAACTTGATGGAGAAGGGAAAATCATATTGGAACCTGAAGCAGTCATGGAAAAAAGAACTCGACAACTACGGAATCGATCAATTTCAGAGTATCTCATCAAGTGGAAGAACTTACCCACTGAAGATTCTACATGGGAGGATGAGAATTCTATACAGAAGCACCCGGAGCTACTCAAGTGTTGAGGACAACACTTTTTTTTGAAGGAGAGGGGCATGTTAGGTCCCTATATCACTAGTATAGCCCCTTATTATTGTTAGTGTAAACCCCTTATTGTTATTATTGTACCCTTGTAACCTCCATTTTGTTATTATTGTGCCCTTAAATTATTATTGTTAGGTCGGCTAGGATTACATTGTGGCCCACTAGGATTACATTATGGCCCCATGGACTCCTATATATAGAAAGGAGGTTTTGTGAATTGTATCAGCCAAGAATTGTTCATTTATGTAATGTATTGGAGGTTGCCCCCTCGAAGTGGATTATTTCTAAGGCGTTCATATCTCTTTTCTTCTATTTTTGGAGCTGGTTACACAACACATTTCTCAATGGTGATCTAGAAGAAGAAGTCTACATAGAACAACCAGAAGGATTCATTTTGGGAAATGATGAAAATATTGTTTGTAGACTTAAAAAGGCTCTATATGGTCTCAAACAAGCTCTAAGGGCATGGTATTATCGTCTTGACAAATATCTTCATCAACAAGGATTTTCAAAGGGGTCTGCTGATAGCAACTTATACAAAAAAGTTGAAAATGATAAACTATTGATTGTGGTTGTATATGTTGATGATATCATTTTTGGGAGTAATGAAGAATCTATGAGTCGGAAATTTGCTTCTGTCATGCAGCAAGAATTTGAAATGTCCTTACTTGGAGAACTAACATTCTTTCTTGGCTTGCAAGTGCATCAAACTACAGATGGTATATTCTTATCGCAAGAAAAATATCTTAAGCAAATTCTGAAGAAGTATGGCATGGAAGAATGCAAACCTGTAAGTACACCAATGATAACCGGATGTAATCTCAGTTCTCATGATGATTCTCCCGCGGTGAATCAACCAGAATACAAATCAATGATAGGAAGCCTACTTTATCTCACTGGGACTAGACCAAACATTATGCATGCAGTTGGGATTGTTGGATGATTCCAAGCTCATCCAAAAGAGTCTCATCTTCAGGCTGTCAAAAGAATATTCAAATATCTACAAGGAACTCAAGACTTTGGACTATGGTATCCAAAGAATGCTGATCTTACTCTTCATGTGTACACTGATGCAGATTGGGCTGGAAATGTTGATGATCGGAAAAGCACTAGTGGTGATGCATTCTATATGGGACCCCGGTTAGTATCTTGGTTCAGAAAGAAGCAAAATTCTATTGCCTTATCTACAGCAGAAGCATAATATGTGGTTGCCGCATCTTGTTGCACTCAACTCCTTTGGATGATGCAAACCCTACAAGATTTTCAAATCAAATGTACACCTCCTATCTCCATTATGTGTGATAATACAAGTGCCATCATTATCTCAAAGAATCCTATTATGCATTCGAAAACCAAGCACATTCCCATCAAGTATCACTTCTTACGTGAACAAGTGCTTGAACAAAAGGTGAAGTTGAAGTATGTTCCCTCCAAAGAGCAAGTTGCTGATATCTTTACCAAACCTCTGCCCAGGGAAGCATTCGAATATCTAAGACAGAAGTTGGGAGTAGTCTCTGCCAGTCAGAAGAACAAATCTTCTTAAATTCAGAAGATTAAATTGGATACGCGGGTTTCCTGGAAGACAGTCGCATATATACGCGAGTTCATACACAGAAAACCGCGTATGAGTCATTGCTGTCAATTTTTTCTGGGTCAGCATTTCTTCAGCACAAGCTATGGTGCTGTTTGGTATCTCTAATGTGGTTTGGAGTCTCTGGTGGTATTTCAGCTCTTATATTTCTGTTTCATTCTCTATTGGGTGAAGATGCCTTGATGATTTGATGTTGAAAGTGTTCAGGATGCACAAGCAAAGAGGGAGCTTTGGTCATATGGAATGGATGCATTGGATGCACTATTTCAGGGGGAGAATTAGCCTTGTTGAGCATAATGCATTGTTGGCATTATGATGATTCTAAAATATGATCTTTCTTGAGGTCTTTTTGGTAGTGGTTGTAAAAATTCATATTTGTATTTTGATGAAAAGGTCATAATGAGACCTATGATGTAAACTTGTAATTTTCAGTCATGTAAAGGACTTGTTCAAATTTGTAAACCCACTTGGTTGGGTAGTTGTGTCAAAATGTGTAAACCCACTTGGTTGGGTACTTGAGTCTCATATGTAAATCCACTTGGTTGGATCTTTGATGTAAGTATGAGTCCTTGGTGATAGGAAGGTCATAGAGTCATGTACTTCATTGAAAAATATGTTTGAAGATTCAGCTTGAACTCAGGGGGAGCATGGTAACTTCAGTGCACATCAGATCTACAGCACTCTTCTTTCTACTTGAGGATAAAAACCTTGTGTTGGTTTTGATCCGCCCTTTGCCCTTGATGTCAAAGGGGGAGAGTAACATGGTGTTTGAGTACGGGGAGAGTAACATGGTTATTGTATAATGGTTATAATCAATGTATCTATCTATTGTGGTAATCAAACACCATCGTGGTTGTCATCAAGTCCAAAGGGGGAGATTGTTGGCAATATGATGCAGAGTGTTGTCCTTGATGGCAACCCACTTGATGAAGATGATGGAAACCTACTTAATGAAGTTGTCTTTGATAAAAACCTGGTTGATGATGATGTAAATGTGATGTGAATATTGTTGGCATGTGTTGTCTTTGATGGTAATCTACTTGATGAGATGAGAATTGGCTATATGATGTGATGAAGTTGTCTTTGGATAACAACCTGTTTGATGAAGTTGTTCTTGATGGAAACTGACTTGATGAATTGCAACTTATGTGTCAAATATGTACAGATGATGTATCTACAGATCAGCTAAGGAGTACAGAAGAAAGGAACTTCAAAAAGGGCCAGAGCAATGATGAATAAGACATGTCACTATGCATACGTGGGTTTGTTTAGGAGAAGTAGCGTATGTACGTGGAAAAGTACGTGCTAAGTCGCGTATGCCTAATTGCGCTCTAAAGTTATAAATCCAAGGGTTCTTACCATCGTATTGACCCATTGTATTGAGCGCTTGAATATCTAATTAATCCCGTCCAGGAATACCATTAGAAGTTGTGTGGTTTTGGCTCATGGTATTGACAAAGGCTAAACCTATATAAGGAGAAGAAATTCATAGTGTAAAGGGTGTGCATGAGTCTGGGCTTGAATGGATACTTCACTCTGAAGTATGTCTGAATGGAAAGGGTAACAGTCTGATTGATAGATCTGAATATATGATGCACCTATGAATATGATGAAGGTTCAAATTCTATAGATTTGGAAGTGATGAATCTCTAGGGTGATCTGAAGAGAGGTAATGAAGACCTAGCGCAAATATGTTGAAGAAGTTGAAGAAATCTGGGTAAGTTCATAGATCTGGTCTGTTCTGCAGAGTTTATATTTTATAGATCTATACGCAGGTTCATTTCATGGAAAGCGCGTGTATACGCGGATCTGTTCAAACAAAGGCGTGTATGGGCTGTTAGGGTTTTCTTCTGAAAAGTGCACAAATGTATACACGGGTTCTCTTCATTAAAAGAGCGTATATACACAGGTTTGATTAAAGAAAAGCGTGTATGGTATCTGAACTGATGGTTGCTCAAAGCTGATTGAGTTTCTGCATATCTATTCTGATGTCTGGGCTATCTCTGATATTCTGGTCACAGTGATTTTACTGTTCTATTTGATGCAATGAAAAGGATGTTTGAATAATTGTGTTGAAGCTGCTTGATCTAGTTTGAAAATTGATGAAATGTGGTCTGCAGTGAATCTGAGGGTTGAAGCCTTCAGTCTAAAAGTAGAAGCTTTCTGCCAGTAGAGGCTGGTGCAAATATCAGGGGGTAGTAGCTCCCTTCCAGGTGAGGCTAGTAAACGAGAGCAGGGGGTTGTTGCTCCCTTCCAGGAGAGGCTGGTAAATGAGAGAAGATTGTATCCTTATGCAGGTGGGTGCCTGCGTGCTGGTATAAGTCTGCGCCAGTACATGTTGTAAGAATTTTTCTTAATAATAAAGATTGAATACTGAGACGACGGCAACGGTGGTTTTCTTCCGAATTGGGTTTCCACCTAAAAATCCTGGTGTTCATGTGTGTTGCTTATGTGTGATTATTGTTCTGTTCTTTCTGCAACTGTTTACTATTTTCTAAACATCTAATGAATGAGTAATGCAATGATCTAAGTCAAGAACTAAATGCATAATTAGATCACTATATATACGCGAGTTTGGTAAAGGATATCCGCGTATATACGCGAGTTGGCTTCACGAAATTAGCGTATGGGTTTTTAAGAAAGAAATATCAAAGTATTATTGTTTGCACTAAATACTGATTCACCCCCCCCCCCCCCCCCCTCTCAGTATTTTTCCCAACATAATGTCCATGACTATGCTTTTCCCAGGATATTGAACTAAAGTAGCACACAAATATTTTATCAAACCCAAACATTTTACTTTGCTAGAATCAAATGAAAAGAGATCTTTGTAAGGCCTAGTAATATCTAAATTAAGGGTTTCCATTATTGGTATCTTTAATTTGGCAATTTCAGCTTGGATATTAAATGGAGCTTGTGATTTTCCTATCTGAATTATCTCTTCTTTAGTAACTATAGTTTGGGTAGGTTTGTCTTCTTTTTCTATAGTTGTTTTCTCACTCTCTGTTTGTGTTTCTAATGTATTACTATTTTTATTTTTCTTTTAAGGGACAGTTTGAGAAGTAGTAGATGTTTTTGCAGATTCTGTATTTTCAGTAGTTGCTTTAGTAGTGGCAGCTTTTGGATCAGCAGTGGGTGTTTTGGAGTCTAAAATTGTTGTTTTAGAAAATTTAGTTGTCTTGGCAGCAATATATTTTTGTGAATCTATTGATGTTTGGGCAGCATCATCTGTGATGCCAACAATTTTGGGACTAGGTGAAATTTTAGGATTTGAATCTTTATGAGATGAACTAGAGTTTTGCTTGTTTTCCCTAGGGATAATTTGTAGAAATTTAGTGGTAGGAGCCTCTACTGTTTTCTTTGTTTGTGTTTGGACAGATTTCTTAATAGCTGGCTCTATATTTTTCTTGCTTCTAAGGTTATATATTTTATGTACTTCATTAATGGCGAACTCATACCCTTGCTTGTAATCAAAAGATTCACCAGAATCTAATTACAGTTGTTGTAATTCATATAACTCATGATCTTCTCGTGTAAGATAAATGGTGTTATCATCATTAATACCCATTAGATTTATGGTGTCTTCATCATCTTCATTTTGATGAGAAATTTATGCATAGTTCTCTTGGAAAGGTGGTCTTATTGTTTGATCAGGTGTTGATTCTCTAGATTTTCCAATGTTGGTGTTTTTCTTGAAATTGGGATTTCTAATCTAAGGTCCTTTTTATTGGTTATCCCACTGTGGCTTCCTTTCCATATTATCTAACCTATCCATCACTCTCTCTAGTGTTTTTACTAATTGATCTAATTTTAAATCTGAAGTAGATGTCTCTTCTTTTATTGTTACTCTTCTTTCATTCCTTAATCTAGCTTTCTTTGCTAATAGGTTTGCCTCTACACTAACAACATTACTTTGCATCTACTCTAAAGTCTCTGGATTTCTCTCTCTTAGTTGATAAGCTATATCTGTATCAAATCCATCAGGGAATTTGATAAGAACAGAGTCTGGAGGGGGTTTAAGATTAGCACGAATTGCATTATAAATACTGTTATATCTAGTACAATAATCTTGGTTTGTTCCATTTGGTGCTCTTTTTATATTTTCAAATTCAGATAATATTTGTAGTGGGTTTTTCTTATTTTCCCATCTATTAATAAATAATCTATGAAAAATTGCTAATCAGCAATACTACCAGCATTTAAACCTTTAAACCACTTTTTTACTTCACCAGTTAAAGTTTGAGAAAAAAATTCTTACTTGGACATTAGCCTCATCAATTTCATGCAACTCAAAATAGTTTGTCATCTTATTAACATGTTTTTGGGCAATATGACTAGTGGTTGCATCAAATTGAGGTATTTTGCTTTGATAATCTTGGGGCATGTCATGTAACTGTGCTGGAAGGACCAAGGGAGCATATCTAGCAGCCATGGCTTGAATTATAGTTTGGGTAGGGGGTAAGTTGGATGTACTTGGAGAAGAACTAGAAGTACTTGCTGATGTAGTTAAAGAACTTGCAGATGAGATTGGAATATAAGAAGATGTGCTGGAAAATGTGGTTGAGATGCTAGAAGATGAAGTTGGCATATATGAAGAGGTTTTTGGAAATGAGAATGATGTATTGGAAAATGCAGAAGAAAAACTAGTGGATGGAGTTGAGGTGGTGGAGGATGGGAATAATACTCTAGGTTGAAATGGTTCCTTAGGAAAAAATGAATCTGTGAAATGAAGTGTGGTAGAAATAATGGATGAAGTAGTAGTGAATATAGATGAACCTACAGATTCTATAATGCTGGTATCTAAGTGAGTGGTAGAATGTTTAGGGGTATAGGCTGATAAAACACTTAATTCAACTAAATATTGTAAATAAGCTTCATCTATTTCTTTAATAAAAGTAGCAGTTATTGCATCAAGCTTATCATAAAATTTAAAAATATTTTCTTCAGAATCTACTGAAACAGTTTCCTTTTTTGTTTCAATAAATTAAATAAAATCACGATCTATAAAAGTACTATGTAAGTCACTTTCTGATTTGGTTCTGAATAAATATTGTTCAAAATTTAAGTCAAATTATATGTCTTGTAAATTTGATAGCCATTTTGGTAAAGAATTTTCTTTGACTAATGAAACTTTATTACCTAAATCCTCTACTCTTTTATTTTTCTTTCCAATTCTGTCAGGATTATCTACTATGACAGCAGGTTGTGGATCTGGATTTGACCTAGTATAGTAGGCTCTTTTGGAAGCCAGAATTACATCTTTTTATGAAAATATACTCACAACTTATTAAAATAGTCTTAAGGTGAAAATATAATGAAAATATTTCCTTTAAGATCTATTTTAAATTTAGGATTGGTTAGTTCCCCTATGGAGTCACCAATATGTTATCACTCTAATAATTCTCGAAGTTGTGAGATTTTAATTTATAGTTTAAAGAATATCAGAGGTAACCACAAACCTACTTTTAAGATTTAGGATCTAGCCTTCCTAAGGCTCAGAGAGGGCTCTCTCTATTAGATTTAAATTTGTTTTTATATATGATTTTAGGCTACTTATATGAGGCAAATTGGTTTTGGGGTTTTGATTTGGTTTGGTGGGAAAAGCACTTAATGAGATGGATAGTTGTGGATCTGTAATCCATTGGGCAGATGGAGTCAATGTGTCAAGCAGATAGATCAAGATCAAGGTCTAAAGTCAAATTTTCATAGGGCAAGATAGTAGAGTCACTTTAGATCTTCAAAGGCTGATGGTGAAATGGTTTTAATCAGGATAAAGAGCAATTAAGAATTCTTTGATCTGGATAAGGAATGAAAAGGGAGAGGTCAATCGAAATTAGGGATTAATTAAGGGTTCCCTAGTCTGGATATTAGCAGAAAACATTTAAATGAAAACCAGTCAATAACAGAGTGCTTTTAACAAATTATGGTATAACGATTCCTGATTTCACATTAAAATTTAGAACACATTCATGAATGGATGAAAAACATAAGAAAAATGACAAATAACATTTAGAAAATACTTCACTTCAGTGGCCCAACACATGAATCCAGTAATATGATGCTTTATTTCTTGAGATCCAGTCTTTTGACTTGAACTTGATACAAAAACTCTTAGGTTCAGTATATAACAGCTATAGAAATCTTCAACAATTAATCCACACTCAATACTTCAAATGATGAAGTATTTATACAAAATGTAATACAAAACATCCTAGAACAATCTTAGAAATTTTTCTTGGAAAATAAATACCTTTTTGCAAAAATATAGTGACAACTGCCTAACAAATTGCTAGTTGTCCTATTTGTTGAAATTAAATAGCTTGATGTTTGGATTTGGGCTGCAACTAGGCAGTTGAGGTGTCCCTCACGCTAGCAATCTGATCTTTAATCTATTTTAGTCTTCCTCTTTCATCTGATACTCTTTTTCAACTGATACTCTTTAACCTAATACACTTTCACTGTTGATTTTCACTAATTACTGTGTTAACAATCTGTTTTATTGTGCAAAAAATAGCTACTCTATTTTTATCCTTTCTCACTGCAAATTGTTTTTACAGCAAACATGTTAGCTTTTCCCAAAATTATGTCTCTGGTAATTTGATCTTTGTGAGTTTCCTAAATTTCTCATCGGCTTCTATGTATTTTGCAAAGGTTGGCTTGACCACAAAAAGGTGTTTTATTTCATGTTGTAAATAAAACATATTTTCAATGCTTTTGTGCAAAACATTACCTGTTTGAATCCCTTGCCAATCTGATTTGTTCACCTATTCTTTGGCAAATTCCCTTATATTTTTATTATAATCTTCTTGTTTCATCAATTTATCATTGATTACTAGAACATTTTGAAGTCCTTTTTTCCTCAAAGTGTCAAATTTCAACATGAATCTTGTGATGGCCATATCCATATTTTGGCACTTTTCTTCCAACAGTTTCATCAAATTTTTCTTAGAAATTACTTTTCTCACCTCAAGAATGGTTTCCGTCCTGCCTTTTATTCCCATTTCATCCAATTCCTTCTTATTTTTAGTATTGAGGAACTTAATAATTTCCAATGCTTCTTCAGGCTTGGAGCCCAGTTCCTCTTTGGTCTTCTGTATTTCTTCTCTAGCTGCTTTTAGCAAATCCTTTTGTTCATAAATCACCTGAATAGATGGCCAAGTATCATTGACTAATTCAATGATATTGGACCATAGTTTTTTTTTAATATATGCCATGAGCTCTTTCAAGGTCAACTCTGTTTATACCTTTTTGAGTTGTTCACTTAACCTTTTAGCCTTTTATTCTTCAGTTTTAGCATTTATCTGTGCTAGCTTCCTGGCATCTTCAAGATTCTTGATTTTCTCTTTCAACCTGTTTATCTCACTGTTTTGTATATACATTTCCTCCATTGTCTTTATCAGTTTGCTGGCTTCATCTATTTTCTGGACTGCTATAGTGGAAGATTCAATGGCAGAAGTGGTGGATGAACTGACTGGCACTGCTATTGCTAATGGAACCTTTGGAGCTAATTCTTCTACCAAAGTGGATGGCACTGCTGTTGTCAACACAAGAATTACAGTAAGAGGGGCATTTTGTGTCTTAGCAGCTTCCTTTTAAAAATAATTTCAGAAAAATCACATCATTATGTGATTTGACCTATTCCTAATGATGTGATTTTTCCGAAAGTACTTTTATCTACAATATGGATCACAAAAGTCTTAAATCTAATAGCTTCCTTTTCTTGGAATAACTTGTCCATCTCAATTTCCATATCCTTAATTTGTGCTGTCATAAATAATATGAGATTTATCATTCATCCTTTTGATTTGTTTCCTGTACAATTTCCTTGGTATGTGGATGCTCTATAGGAGGTAATTTCAATTGTTTTCTAAGTGCTGCAATATCAGCATTTTTCTTCTTTACTAGTTCTTCTGCAACTTTCACATTAGAAGGGTAATAACCCACTTCAATCACTAACTCCTATAAAGATTTGATTCTCGTATCTTTAGCATATGATGAAGCTTTTTCAATCTTATGCTGATCTCTCACATTTGTCAAAGAATTCTGGAGTTTTTGAGCACTGATTGCTTTTGTAGTCATTGTAGAATATAGCATTTCTAAACTTTGTTTATTGAATTCAATTTGGTCCAAGGGATGAATGTCTTGGACTCGTACTTCAAAATCAACCTTTTTATAGTCAGATGTTGTTTTAGGTGTTTGCATTGTAGGTTGAAGTACTGACATCAGCAATTTCTTATTTTTATAATCAAAGGCTGAAAGTAACCTATTTTGTATTCCTAGAGTCTTCTTCAAGTATTGAGAATAAATTTCATTCTTGATTTCCTCATATTTGGCTTTAATCTCTTTATACTTCTCCTTTATATCCATATCTTTATCCTCTGCCTGTTTTGATGATGATACTTTCGCACTCTGCTTTTTTTGAATCATTTGTGTGCTGGAAGTAGCAGGTTGCTTCTCATTTTCAATCACTGTGGTAGTCAGAGTGTCTATCTCTGGAATGTTTGCATTTAAAATTTCCACTGTGTCTTTTTATTTATCTACATGATTTATCTTTGGTTTCTTATTGTACCTGAGTTTGAACCTAGTTTCTATGGTAGTTTCAGCAGTATATGAGCCTTCTTCCCTATTTATTTTTGTGCTTCTCTCCTCCTGAGTTGGTGTTACAGGAAAAATTACCTCCTCATCAGCTCAGAGGAGAAGGTAACATGGAAGGAAGAAAATAACCTAGACAACACCCATTTTTTCCAAGGTAGCACACCCCAGAAAAAGCTAGGCAGAGTTATAACGCACCTGAGCCATGAAAAGGGAGCGTTAATGCCTAGGATAACACTCTGTCTTATCCAAGGGGTAGTGTTAACCATTTTTTAGTGTGAAAGGGAAATATCTTGTGGAAAACTAACAGGCATTTCCAAATTTTTCTCAAAAGGAATAATTTCAAAATAGAAACTAAATGGCACAAACCTTTTATTAGGCATTGCCAAACATAAATGAACTCCTATGGAAGGAAAAAGCAAGGAAAAGTGAGGAGATGTATATATCTTTCCTGATTTGAACAGGTTTAAAGAGTTGGCAAAGTTTGTCCTCTCCATCTCCTATAAATTGGAGCTATGGGCTCTTGGTCTAAGGTCGAAGGTTTGGGTATATGTGGAGCAGAATTTCGTTTTTGTAGTGTGAGGCTTGAAGATTGGAAAATTTCATTGAGATCTTTCTTCCTTGAGCATCATCACACTCGGAGATAGAGAAAGAGAGAGAGGAATTGGAAGATTGAGGAGAGCTTGGTGCAACTGACAGTTGTAATCCTCCTTTTCAAAAATTAATAGAACTGTATCTGTTTTTTCCATTTGATTCATCAGTGTCACAATTGTTGTTCAATCTTCTATGTAGCATGATATTAATGGCTTAGATCTATATTTTTTTATGTTTCTTATATGCTAGTTTAATTGATAAGAAGCTATATTGTTGTAGATATTATGTGGGTGTTTTGATTGATTGCAGGATCTGGATGTGGAGCCAGCAAAGAAGGATCTCTACTTCGCTGCTTGGCATTCTCCATAGGATCTGCTATCCACAAAAGGGTAATATTTCCATTTTTCTTTGTCGATTATATATATTAGTATGCTTATGCATGCAGCATCTTTGGAACTTTACAGCTAATATGTCTAATATATTCTAAAGAAAACAATCTCATTGGTAAATACCTTGGGAACTTGTAGGGAATGAGGTTTGACCCATAAACTCTAACCTTAGTGTGATTTTGGTATAAATACCAATCAACTGTCCTGCTCTGTTATGATAACTGTAAAACCTTCTTAATTTCATCACTGATTCTAGGTTTCACACTGTTTTTAAGAATATTTACCAATGGATGGATAAAACAATCTGTGAAGCCTGAATATGTGAACGCAGTTGACTCCTTTCTGATCAAGGAAGTCCAAAAAATGATAGGCTGTGTATTTCCCTCTAAATCCATCTTTTGAAGAGCTATTGGAAACTTATTTGATTGGTGTTAGCTCCTTGTGATTTGCAAGATTGGAAAAGTCAAACTGCAGAGAGAACACTATTTCAACCACTTTGGGATTCTAGGATCTATCCCTCCTGAATCCGGAGAGAGATCTCTCCAATAATTGCAAAGATAGATTTATCTTTAAAGCTTTTGGGTAATGATATTAGGCTAGTTATGAAGTCTGAGGGTTTTTGTTTGTTTTGGATGGTTGAGCATGATTATTATTTGAGTGGAAAGTCCTAAATGGAAAGAGTTTCAAAGGTGTGAAGTTGCAAGAAATTAGAACAAGATTTGGCTAAAAGATAGATATAACGCTGGTTTTTAGTCCATCGGGCTATGGAGTCATAACAGGGCTTTAATTGAGCAACAACATCAAGAGTGATCCAAGGGGAAATTCATCTATATTGCAAGATCATTGAGATTAAAAGATGGAATGGAAACAATAAAGTGTTGGAGGGGTGGAAACTGATAATAATTTCAACAAGGATTTATAGTCAGTCCAGACAAGAAAAGCCTCTTAAGTAACTGTTTAAAACCAACCAAGGCCAAGGCTAACCATAGACTTCTTGGGAAAGTTCATATTAAAGCAACTCAATAGACAAAAAATCCATTAATCTGCATAATTACCTTCAGAAAGTATGAAAACACATAAGAGAAACAAAGTGCAACTTAAGATCATATAAGGTACTTTGAAACCTAGTCTGCTTTCAGCGAACACTTAGGGAAACTTTCTGAATTGCCTTTGGAGAATAGAAGCTAGAAAATAGGGCTCACCATCAATTTTCTAGTCTAACTTTAATAAGCAAATAATGAAAATAACATTCAATAATAATGTTTAAAGCAAACAGTAGGACGAGGGAATGCCAGCATTCCTAACTGTTTAAACTGTATTGAATCATTCTTAAATAAAAAAAAAATTGGAGGAAAACATTAAGATAAAGCTTATCAGTCAGAGAAGGGTACTATAAATAGTAAATCCTAACTCTATGCTTGTTGTTCTTTATCAGAGAATAATGGACAATATGGCTGACACAAAAGGAAAAAACAATTACAAAGAAAGAAGCACTTCACCAGTGATATAGACCAGGATCCCAAGAAACAACTTGTTATTGATGTCAAACCAGTTACAGTCTTCAGGTCCAATGTTTCAATTCAGAAATCATTTTCACTTCTCAACCTAACTATTCTATCACAAACAAAGCTTCAAGAGCCTTTGAACACTATTTACAAGTAGAAATTTCGAGCACAAGTATATTTCAAAGTTTTGCAACCAAAATTGTCTCATCTTCTACAAAAGTATTTATAAAAGAAATGAGGAGGTGGGAGGGGATAAAGGATCTGCCAGGTTCAATCAATACAGATAAATGCTTCTCGGCCATCGAGGGGCTCTATGGAGAAATTTACAGATATTTCCCCTCTATTAAATGTTTTATATTTAAGAATTAAGCTCGGTGGGAGCTTTGTTGACTTTAAGGATCTGTTTCATGTTGTAATAACTCTGCTGATTTTTTTTGCATTAAGTTCCTTTGGTTGAATTAACTATTCGGCTGCATTGAGGCAAATATCCTCTTTTCTGAACATAACTCAGCCTCTATTGAATGCTTTGAGGCTACAGGTGGCATTTGGTAGCTGAGAGGAATCAATTAGCCTCTGATGTGGCAGTGGAGGCGTCCTCTGTCTGATAAATGTTTATGATTTTCTTTAATTGTGTTTTAATCCAGTAGATTATGCTTTTGATTTTGATCTTAGCCTTAATCCATCCAAACTATAGAATTAATCTTAAATCCTCTGTTCTGCTGTGTTTAAGTCTTCAACACTGATACTCTTTTGTTTTGATTTAATTCTCTGTGTCTTGTTGATGTGTAGGTATACAGAGGGACCATATAGCATCAATGCTCATGAAACATTGATGAAACTTGGCATTGAACCCTGTGGATGGCTTCTCTTTTTTTAACAAAGGCGTGGGGATCGTCATCCCCGGCCTTTGATTTTCTTTTAATACCATGGAAAAACCACAAAATCCTGCAAAATACAAAAAAAAATTAAGAAATCCTACATTATTGGGTAAAACTACTTAGGAGGCTGCAGTTAGGTGCGTGGCTATTGGATGATGGCATCCAATGGTGGAGATTCGCTGCAAAGTTGAGAAGGAGGCGACTTGGAAGAAGCGGTGGAGATTTTAAGTTAGGGCTGTTGATCTTGTAGAGATCAACGGTCGGGAGCGATTGTAATGATATAACGCGAAGGGGTTACATTATAATTACAATAAGCAGAAATGCGAAGAAATAAAAAGGAAAAGGGGAAAATTTCCTTTGGCAGAGGAAATATGTGTTAAAACGGAAATTGGGGTTTTGGGATGATTGTGGACCGTCGGAAGAGATCAGGCCACGAGATCAACGGCAGAAATTGAACATTGAAAAACCCTTTGAAAAAGGCAGAGGGCAATGAAACAGGGAGAAAATGATCTGAGACCGTTGATCTGCAGAGATCAACGGTCAAGGAGGAACACGATATACAATAGTGAAAAAGGGGAAGAGTTGTTTCAGGAGAGAAAACTGGCAGTATCGCATGATGAAAAGGCGGGTAGGCGATATTGCCTTTTCAAACACAATATGCGTTATCGCCCCCGACACATGGCATTTCAAAACAACTTATATCCCATAATTTAGGGGAATTAACGTCTGTGCTTAAAGTAATGCGAAAATTCATATCAGCCGTAAGATCTAGGTTGTCAGATCAAACGGTGGGGAGTGAGTGTGACATCGACTAGATGTGCGGCGGATAGGAGACAGGGTGGTTTTATTATGGACCGTCTGATCAGGGGATCGACGGTGGAGATCAAATCTGGAGGGAGGCAGGACCCACAAGGGTCAGACCTTTCAGGGTTAATATGATCCGTTAGATGGAACAAATCAACAGCTAGGATTGAAACTGGGGTTTAAACGAAATAATAAACAAGGCATAGAAAGGGTTAATAAGGGTCGTTGATTTGCAGAGATCAACGGCTGTGATTGGCCGGAAAACATTATGAAGTGGGGTGTATAAAATTTTAACCAAAGTAGGGAGGACACACTCTAGACCATCCGATTTGGATACGTGGACAGCCTAGATACAATCGAAGGCATGCGATCGGCGAGGGGAAAAACTTGAATAGCGCCGATGTGATTAAGCGTTGGCCGTCGATCTGAGGATCAAATCGATGGTGGGAAATGAGTCAGAGGATCACCAATAAAGGGTGGTGAAATAAAATATTAATGCGCCCAGTGAAAAATTCCCGATGCGATATAGCACTGGCCATCGAATTGGCCCAAGATCAACGGCAGAGAAGGACTCCGACCAATGAACGAGTGGGACCCCTTTACAACATATAAAAACCAAAATTTAATGAAATACAAAGGTTTTGGCTCTGGGGGTGGGTTATATATAAAAGACTTGGCGCCTGATTGCGAGGCCGCAGGTTTATATGAAAAGCAAAAGGCCCAGGCTTATATGTATAAGGGTCAATCGCATCAGAAGCACGATGTGGGCTTTTCAATCTACCCATTAGAATTTCTCCGATGCGATTATCACTTCGAGACTTTAACTCTTGGTCCCAAGCATAGGTTTATATGGAGAGAAGCGGAGGGCGGGGGTTTATACAATGGGGCTTAATCGGATCAGAGCAATGGTGCAGGACTTTTCAATCTACCCATTTTCATTAAAAAACATTGCTCTGGCGAGTTTAGACCAAAACTTAGGAAACGTGGGTTTTTATGTTTTACAAAGGAAATTTACATCGGAGATGGGTTTATTCATAAGGTTTAAGCACCGGATGCGAGCTCTGTGGTTATATGAAATATCAATAATATCGGGGGTTATAACCAGAGGCTAATCGCATCGGAAGTCTTATAAAGGCCAAAGACTTGCGTTCATCGTTTGTTTCCGATGCGATAAGTGCTGAAAGAGTTTAGCGCTTGGTTCTAGCGCTAGGGCACATGTGGGGAAGTGTTTAGGACTTAGCCCAAAGGGGCTTAAGCCTTAATACAAAAAAGTGTATTTTTATGATTTTTTCAAGGTTTTCTGATGGATTTGGGGGTTTCGGCAGAGTTTTAAAAATGGGTTTTAAACTTTGCAAAGTGGATTTTATGAAGGGGAAATGGGAATAAATGAAAAATAGAGGAATTTGATGGGGGGAAAAGGGAATAAAATGAAGGTTAATTTTGAGTGAAGGAAGGGGAAAATGGAGTTTTGCAACAGTCTTTTCTCTATGAAATCAGTAGAATTTCAGAGTTTAAAATGGAAACAGCAGTGAAGATTTAAACAAAGGGCGTGATGTCTTCATGAGTCTTCAAGAGATAACATTTTTAGCAATAAAACTTGTTTCTTGAAGGCTCCAAAAATTATTTAACCACCATTTTATATGACAACTTTTATTGGTGGCTAACAACTGGAATAGAGGAACATATGGAAGAGAAATGAGGTATATCTAAATACATCTTCAATAGGAACTTTAACAAGTTGTTCATGAATTTTATCAACAATATACTCAGCAAAATTATAGATGACTGCAGGGGGCTGACCAGGCACAAATATGGACAGAAAACCAAGTATAGATGCATCTGTATGTTCATCAGTGAAATAACCAAGGATAAAAGACAACATTAAGATAATGTGTCTTATTCCTTCTATGAATTTGGAAGATGAATATGGAGGGTTAAGCTTAGGGATTTCTACATAAGAAGGCACGAATGTTTTAAATATTTGAAATCTTTTGGGAAAATATAACTCTAGATAAAACTTTGTAAGAGCCTAAATACACAAAGGGACTGCATTGGGTTCAGGCTGCAACTGAAGCATTTGGTTTATGGATTCAGCAGTTATGGTAAACAATACTTCTTTTTCAGCATTGACAATTTCTCTTTGATATGGGGAATAATGAGTTTGGCATAATCTAATGGCCTCAAGGCATTGATGGATGTGAGGAACAACATACTTGGGAAAATTAGACTCCCAAACAAGCACTTCATCTACTTTCTCCAAAGATTTCTTTTGGCTCCAGCAGTAGAGCTCAAGAAGGTTAAATTCAGTTACTAGATCATTGATTTTGTAGTCCACATCAGCCAATGGGGTATGTTCAACATTTACAACAGAAGGTTGTAGTGGATTGATGACAATTGTGCTTTTAGATGCCATTTATAGGTTTGTTTTTAACAATTTAACCTTTCTTGATCTTTAAAACTTTGTTTTTAGGTTTTAACACACTGTTGTAAGATTAAACTGTTTACAAAAGGTCTTTTTAGTATAACAGAGGTTTCTCTTCAACTGCAATAGGTAAATTTTGGGTTTCTATGCCTCAAATTATCAATTTTTCTTTAAAAACCAATTTCTTAACCTTTTACAAACTCGGGAAATGCTAGCAAGGGTTTACTGCAGATTTCTTTGATGAAAACAATCCTAAAACAGTCAAAGATTTATGCCAAGGGGTTTTTAAGCACTGTAGAAGACTTTGAATCATTCAGAGGGCTTCTAAAGGTCTGCATATGGCTAAATTAATTAGATTTTTATTAAAAAACAAATTATAGCTTTCAGAAACTGTGAAATTCTCATGGTTATAGCAAAGATGAATTTTTTGATGAAATAGGGCTAATCCTTAGGCAGACAGGTATTAAAAGGTTCGAATTCAAGATTATATTTCTTTTCAAATGTACAAACAAGTATTTTTCCTCATAAATACTTGTGAATTTAGGAATTTTGACGTAGAAAAAGGATTTGCTGGGGTTTGGAAGCTTTCAAAAGCTTTCTAAGGTCTTTTAAATGCAGACTGGAGGCTTTGAGTGATTGCAGCACTAAATTTGGTTGAATTCTGTTGTTTTTTGCATTCAAACGGGGCGGCAACCTATTTTTCTCACTCGGAAATAGTTTTATAAGAAAAAAGAGCAACAGAGGGCTTGAAACACGTACATTCTGGTGTTTTTATAAAGATTTTGATTTGAACCGTGTTTGCATTTATTACCAGTCACTTCAAATTGAAAATGGTTTAGGCATGGGGATGATTTACCGTTGAGCAGTTATCGCACTGTCAAAAGGTGGTAAATGGTATTTCTTGAACGGATGTGATCCAATATAAAACTGATGCGTGGAGGAGAGAGGAAGGGTTGAAACTGCTTTTATCGCAAATCTTATTTTTCTTAACGACTGCGCTATTGAATTTGCAATGGGAGATCTAGGCCATTGGATTTAGTGGGTGGATGCAAACGGTCGGGATTAAGTGACTTAGTTGTAGGGTATTAGGCGTGGGGCCCGAGATTTTTTTTTTATGCGGTGGGTTTGAATTTATACATTAAAACAAAGTTTTAACATAAAATTTTATTGTTAAAGGGATAGGCGGATAGGCGGGTTTTAATGTTTTACATAGAAAATGTAATGCATGCAAGTGTAATGTAAACATTAGGCGGGTTGATATAAAAAAGGATAGTTTAAACCTAAATATCACGTGGGGAAAATATACATAGGTTTAAAATGTAAAATATGGGTTGGTTTATTTAATATTCAATGAATTAATATAATATGGGATGGAAGGTTTATAAATGAGTTAATATAATATATTAGCATGTTAAAGAATGAAATGAATGGGGAAACTAAAATACACTTAGAGTAGTCTAAAACATGTTTTTATGTGGGATTTTCATAGTGGTGACCCCATATTTAACATTTCACACTTATACTTAGGATAATAGCATTTTGTGGGTTTTTGAGTATCTTTATATGAAAAAGGAAATTAGTTAAGGGGGTTTTAATTTTCCTAATTAAAAATGTGTTTTAACTTAGGAAAGGGGGTTTTAATAGGGAAAAATGAGTGATGTTGAGGGAAAAGGGTTTTTTTATAAAGGGGAAAGGTTTTAATGAGGTAGAGTCCAATACTTTGATGCCAATTAGCCATTAATACGTGGGTTCGGCCCCACCAGAAGTCATAGAAATGCTCTGAGTATTTATAACTGAAGGATTTTAGTACTGGAACACATTGTGGGGAGGGAAATTAGTAATATGCCAGATGATGTTTATCCATGCCTTGTGAAACTGCTTTCTTATTACCCATCATTTATTCTACCTTTTTTTCCTTTGTTTGCATGGGTGCATATGAGCTTGTAGACCCTTATTCATTTTTCTTTTTAAAATAGGAAACTATCTAATTATAACCTTATTTCATCCAAGGGCTCAGATTAAACTATTGAGCTCCTCATTTATTCTCTAACTATCTACTGATCTGCCAAGATTAAACTATTTGGCAAGATCTTTGTTCTCTATCTATCAACATAAAATTTAAAGCATGAGAAAGTTAAGATTAAGCTATTTAACTCATCATGGATTATGGCATTTTGAACAAGTTGCACATAATCAATTATTTGCATTGAAAAGTAACTAATATTGGCATTTTGACTTGCATCACTTTCATGTCTTATTCTTATCTCTTTTTGTGTTTGGAGTCCATTTTTTCTATTCTTTTTTTGATATTTTCTTTCAAGTCCTTTGATTTTTCTTTTAGGACTTTTACCCTCTTTTCATTTTTTATTAATATGGGAAAACAAATTGCAGAAGAAACGTATGTACACATTACAAGACTAATCAAATTCAGTTCAAAAATTATGAACCCTATTATTATAGGACCCTAACATATGTAAAATATGTAATAAAATGTTTTAGATGTATATTTCAATCCATTGTATTTATGGGAACTAATTTTTCAGTAGATAATTAGCAAGTACAACACCTATAGAGATGGAGAATCTGGACTTTATTCCTTATGGTAGTGTAGTTGGTGTTGAAATTGGCAACAAGAAATATTGAAAATGGCATCAACAGGAATTCTAGTTTAATTTTCCCTTAATTAAATTAAAAGTAAATTGTAATTCAAATCACCTAACAATTTGTACGAGTTAACTGAGTTAGGAAGACTTATTTAGCTCAGGCAATTTGAGTTGAGGGTCAAACTAGAAGCACGTAGGGTGTCTCCTTCTTTTTAGGAGTCTTAGTTGAGTTTATTTTGAGTATTAATTAGTTAACTCAGTTTATTTGAGTTAAAATCAGTTTAACAAGTTCTAACTGATGGATGAGCTAGTGAGAGGTTTTTATGCAACCAATTCACAAAATAGAAGAAAAGATAGATCAACGACTTATAAATCAGCCTTTTCGAGGGGGAAACCTCCTTTACATTAAGGAACAATTCTTGGATGATTCAAATGATAAAAAATTACTTTCTATATATAGGAATATAAGGGGTCCCAATATAATTAGAGCCTATATAACAATAATAATGTAAGGGCACAACAATAGCAATAGTGGGCCTCTATGGGGCACAATGATAACACTATGGGGACTACATGGGCACAACAATAACAATAAAGGGGATACACTAGCAATAACAATAAGGGGATACAATAGTATTACATAGACCTAACATGCCCCTCTCCTTCAAAAAAGTGTTGTTCTAAACACTTGAGTAGTTCTAGATTCTTCTGTATAAAATTCTCATCCTCCCATGTGGAATCTTCAGTGGGTAAGTTCTTCCACTTGATGAGATACTCTGAAATTGATTGATTTCGTAGATGTTAAGTTCTTGTTTTTGTGACTGCTTTAGGTTCCAATATAATTTTTTCTTCCTCGTAAAGTTCTAGCAACATTTTTTGAAGTGGGAATTTGTCACCTATAACCTTATTTAAGTATGAAACATGGAAAATTGGGTGCACTCAGGAAGATTCCATAAGCTCCAATGTGTATGCCTTAGTACCAATATTTTTCAACACCTTGTAAGGACCATAGTACTTTGACAATAATTTATTATTCTTCTTAGCTTGCTTGAGGGACATTTGTTTGTATGGTTGTAGTCATAAAAATACCTAGTCGCCTACATCAAAACTTCTTTCGCTGCGATGTTGATCTACTTGTTATTTCATTTGATTCTACGCCAAAGTTAGGTTATCCTTTAGGAGTTGGAGAAATTGGTGTTGATGCTCGATGTGATCTTCCATTGCTTGAACCTTAGAATTTTCTCTTAAATATGATGTGATGGAAGGTGGATGATATCCCTAGAGTGGCACAAATGGGGTCATTTTTGTTGTAGTGTGGAATAAAGTGTTATACCACCATTCAGCCAAAGGGTAACACTTGAGCCATTGTTTTTTTTATCATATACAAAGAAACAAAGATATCCTTCCAAACATTTGTTCACTATCTCACTTTTCACATTAGATTGAGGACGATAAGATGAGATATGAGCTAGTTGAGTACCTAGACAAGAAAATAATTTCGTCCAAAAATTTCTAGGGCTTACAATAGTCTTTGGGTTTCCATGTAGCTTTTGAATTATTTCCATAAATGCAGTAGTAATTTTATTGCCTTTAAATGGATGAGATAATGAAAAAAAGTGTGCATGCTTAGTAATCCTATCAACTACCACCATGATGACACTCTTTCCTTCGTACTTGGGTAAACCTATGATAAAATCCATTGAAACCTCCTCCAAATGTTGGCATGGAATGCATAAAGGTTGTAGCAGACCCGAAGTCTTAATTGTCTCAACTTTATTTTGTTGGCAGACCAAACATCCTGCCACAAAATTTTGAATATCAGATTTAATTCCATCCCAAAAAAATTATTTCTTGACCCTGTGTTAAGTTTTTAAAAATATTGAGTGTCCTCCTAAGGGAGAGGTGTGCAATTTCAAAAGAATATGTTGTTTTAGTTAGGAATTCTTACAAATATATAAGCGATCTTTGTACCATAATGAATCATTTTTCTACCTAAATGTACCATATTTACTGGGGTATTGCTGCAAATTTTGAATGAGTGTCCACACTTCTTCATCATTCTTCCACTCCTCCCTTGCTTCAGTTATCCAATCCGGTTAGATAATAGAAATGGCACAAAGCAATGTTTCCACGTCCTCATCCTTTCTTCAGAGTGCATCTGCAACAACATTTAGCTTCCCTTTTTTGTAGATGATTTCAAAGTCATAACCCAACATCTTTTTGACCCATTTTTTCCACACTTCTGAAGATAGTATTTGTTCCAAAAATTATTTAAGACTATCATGATCTATTTTTACTTTAAAATGTCTTCCCATTAGGTAAGCTAGCCATTTTTTTAGTGCATGTAATATTGCGAACATTTCCTTCTCATAAATAGCTTTCCGTAAATACTTTCCTTTGATTGGATGACTTTCAAAAGAAATGGGTCTTCCTTCTTGCATTAAAAAAACACCAATTCCACTTCTTGAGGCAGCACATTCCACAATAAAGGTTTTTGTGAAGTCTGGCATAACTAAGAGCGATTCTTGGCACATTTCCTCTTTAAGATGTTCAAAGGCCTTAGTTGCTTCAGCAGTCCAAGAAAATGCATATTTCTTTAATAATATTGTTATATGTGCTGCTATTATGCCATAATTCTTAACAAACTTGCGATAATACCCTGTTAATGAGAGAAATCCTTGCAAATTATTTAGGGTTGTGGGGATTTTCCATTCCTTAATGGCTTTAATTTTGTTAGGGTCTACCTTAACACCCTCATGAGATACAATATGACCCATATATTCCACCTCCTGTACTCCAAATAAACATATGGAGTTTTTTGCATATAATTGTTTATCCTCCAATAGTTTGAGCACCATGTCAACATGTTGAACATGATCCTTCCAAGACATGTAGATTATTATATCATCAAAAATTACTAACACAAAATTTATAAGGAAGGGTTTGAAAATGGAATCCATCAACCCTTGAAATGTATATGGTACATTGGTAAGGCCAAAAGGCGTGACCAAAAATTCATAATGCCCCTGATGAGTTCTAAATTTTCTTTCCAGAATGTCTTCAGTCTTCATTCTAATTTGATGATAACCTGAACAAAGATCCAACTTGGTGAATTAGATTTATCCATGTAATCCATCCAATAAATCATCAATGACATGAATGGGAGATTTATCTTTAATACTGAGCTTGTTGAGCTCCCTATAATATGGACACATGTATCGTGATCCATCCTTCTTGTGCACCAATAATACTAGAGCATAGAAAGAACTTTGACTAGGTTGAATTATAGAAGCCTCTAGCATTTTTGTAATGATACGTTCAATTTCGCTATTTTGGGTATACGGATATCTGTAAGGCCTCACATTTGGAGGAACACTTCCTAGAATCAAATTAATAGCATAATCATGATCATGAATAGGTGGGAGGAATTTGGGAGTATCAAACACCTTGGAATGATTGTCCAAGACTTTTTGGAGATATGGATAATCAAAGGATTTCGATGTTTCAACCTGTAGTGAGCATAATTGTGCAATTACGCCTCATTGTTCTTTCTTAAAAATCTTTTTCATGACATTAGGGCTGATTATCCTTCCCAATTTCCCTATGATACCCCGTAATCGAACTCCTTTCCTTCCAAAAAAAATTACAAGACTCCTAGTACAACATCAGAACCACCCATTGGAATAGAAATCATTAGACTATTCAATACACATTCCCCCATGGTTAGCTTGATATTATGGTACATTCTAGAGAAATTTATAATTCCTCCATTTGCAACCATCACTTGAAATTTTGGTGTTGGATATAGGAAGCAATTCAATTCCTTGGCTATCTTAAAATGAATAAAATTATGTGTACTACCTAAATCAATCATCACTATTACATTTTTTCTTGATAATATATCCTTCTACCTTGAGAGTTTAAGGAGTGGTAATTCCTGCCAATGCATTACAATATATGGTTGGATTCATTTCTTCCTTATATGAGGTTGGTTCTTTGTGTATATCCTCCTCTTTTGATGGTTTCCGTTCATTTTCTTCCTCTTCTTCAAAATCTATGTAAAATAATTTCTTATCGGCACACTTATGACCTTTAGTGTATTTTCTATCACAACTATAACAAAGCCCTTTTGTTATTTTTTCCTCCAATTTTTGTGGTTTCAACCTTGTAGGTTATGGATGGCTAGAAGCAACAACATTTCCATCTTTATAGTTTTGATTGGTAGATTTCCTTGTTTCCATAATTTTTCTTTCAAATTTTCTTCCCACCCTGAATGCCTTTTCCAATGAATCAGGTTCCAAAGGCGAACCTCATGTTGGATGTTATCCTTTAAAGTCCCTACGAATAAATCAATCCTATTTTCCTCTAGAATATTATTTACCCTTATATTCAATTTTTGGAAGTTTTCAATGTGCTCCATCATTGAACCCTTTTGTTTGAGATTTATCAATTGGCTAAAGAAGGGGTTGCTCTCTGTATATGTTGTGTAACCAGCTCCAAAAATAGAAGGAAAGAGATATCAACGCCTCAGAAATGAGCCACTTCGAGGGGGCAACCTCCAATACATTACATAAATGAATAAGTCTTGGATGATACAATTTACAAAACCTCCTTTCTATATATAGGAGTCCATGGGGCCATAATGTAGTCCTAGTGGGCCACAATGTAATCCTAGCCCACCTAACAATAATAATTTAAGGGCACAATAATAACAAAATGGGGGTTACAAGGGTACAATAATAACAATAAGGGGGTTACACTAACAACAATAAGGGACCATACTAGTAATATAGGGACCTAACATGCCCCTCTCCTTCAAAAAAGTGTTGTCCTCAACGCTTGAGTAGCTCTGGGTGCTTCTGTATAAAATTCTCATCCTCCCATGTAGAATCTTCAGTGGGTAAGTTCTTCCACTTGATGAGATACTCTGAAATCAATCGATTCCGTAGTTGTCGAGTTCTTTTTTCCATGACTGCTTCAGGTTCCAATATGATTTTCCCTTCCCCATCAAGTTCTGGTAATATTGTTTGAACTGGAAGATTTTCACCGATAACCTTCTTTAAGCATGAAACATGGAAAATCGGATGTACTCGCGAAGAAGAAGGAAGCTCCAATTTGTATGCCATAGTACCAATCTTTTGCAACACCTTGTAAGGACCATAGTACTTTGGCAATAATTTATTATCCTTCTTATCTTGCTTGAGGGGCATTTGTTTATATGGTTGTAGCCATAAAAATACCCAATCTCCTACTTCAAAGCTTCTCTCGCTGCGATGTTGATCTACCTGTTGTTTCATTCGATTGTGTGCCAAATTCAGGTTATCCTTTAAGAGTTGGAGAACTTCTTGCTGATGCTCGATGTGATCTTCCACTGCTTGAACCTTCGAATTTTCCCTTAAATATGATGTGATGGATGGTGGATGATATCCATAAAGTGCCATAAATGGGGTCATTTTTCTGCAGTATGGAAGGAAGTGTTATACCACCATTCAGCAAGAGATAACCACTTGACCCATTGTGTTTGTTTATCAGATACAAAACAACGAAGATATCCTTCCAAACATTTATTTACTATCTCAGTTTGACCATCAGATTGAGGACGATAAGATGAGCTATGAGCTAATTGAGTACCCAAACAAGAAAATAACTCCGTCCAAAAATTTCCAGTAAAAATGGGATCTCTGTCACTCACAATAACCCCTGGGCTTCCATGTAGCTTTTGAATTCTGTCCATAAATGTAGTAGCAACTGTACTTGCTTTAAATGGATGAGATAATGCACAAAAGTGTGCATACTTGGTAAGTCTATCAACTACCACCATGATGACACTCTTTCCTTCGGACTTAGGTAAACCCGTGATAAAATCCATTGAAATCTCCTCCCAACGTTGACTTGGAATGGATAAAGGTTGTAGAAGTCCCGGGGTCTTAATTGTTTCCACTTTATTCTGCTGGCAAACCAAACATTCCGCCACAAACTTTTGAATATCAGATTTAAGGCCATCCCCAAAAAATTCTTTCTTCACCCTGTGGTAAGTTTTTAAAAATCCTGAGTGTCCTCCTAAAGGAGAAGTGTGCAATTCCAGAAGAATCCTTTGTTTTAGTTGGGAATTCTTACAAAGATATAAGCGATCTTTGTACCATAAGGAATCATTTTTCCAACTAAATGTATCAGATGTACTAGGATCTTGCCGCAACTTTTGAATGAGTGTCCATACATCTTTGTCCTTCTTCCATTCATCTCTTGCTTCGGTTATCCAATCTGGTTGGATAATAGAAATGGCACAAAGCAATGCTTCCACCTCTTCATTCTTTCTTGAGAGTGCATCTGCAACAACATTAAGCTTTCCTTTTTGTATATTATTTCAAAGTCATAACCCAACATCTTTGTGACCCATTTTTGCTGCTCTTCTGAAGATAGTCTTTGTTCCAAAAAGTGTTTAAGACTATCATGATCAGTTTTTACTTTGAAGTGTCTTCCCATTAGGTAAGTTCTCCATTTCTTTAGTGCATGCAGTATTGCTAACATTTCCTTCTCATAAATAGGTTTCTGTAAATACTTTCCTTTGATTGGACGACTTTCAAAAGCAATGGGTCTTCCTTCCTGCATTAAAATCGCACCAATTCCATTTCCCGAGGCATCACATTCCACAATAAAGGTTTTTGTGAAGTCTGGCGTAGCTAAGACCGGTGCTAGGCACATTGCCTCCTTAAGATGTTCAAAGGCCTTAGTTGCTTCAGGAGTCCATGAAAATGCATCTTTCTTCAATAATGTTGTTAGAGGTGCTGCTATTCTCCCATAATTCTTAACAAACTTGCGATAATACCCCGTTAACCTGAGAAATCCTCGCAACTGCTTTATGGTTGTGGGGACTTTCCATTCCTTAATGGCTTTAATTTTGTTAGGGTCTACCTTAACACCCTCGTGAGATACAATATGACCCAGATATTCCACCTCTTGTACTCCAAAGAAACTTTTGGATGTTTTTTCATATAATTGTTTCTCCTGCAATAGTTTGAGCACCCTGTCAACATGTTCAACATGATCCTTCCAAGACCTGCTGTAGATAAAAAATTTCTAAGGAAGGTTTTGAAAATGGAATTCATCAACCCTTGAAATGTAGAAGGTGCATTAGTAAGGCCAAAAGGCATGACCAAAAATTCATAATGACCCTCATGAGTTCGAAATGTTGTTTTTGGAATATCTTCGGTCTTCATTCTAATTTGATGATATCCTGAACGAAGATCCAACTTGGTAAAATAAATTTCTCCATGTAATTCATCCAATAATTCATCAATCATAGGAATGGGAAATTTATCTTTAATGGTGAGCTTATTGATCTCCCTATAATCCGGACAAATTCGCCATGATCCATCCTTCTTGTGTACCAATACTACAGGAGTAGAGAAAGAACTTTGACTAGGTTGAATTATACCCATCTCTAACATTTCTGTAATCATACGTTCAATTTCGCTCTTTTGGAAGTAAGGATATCTATAAGGCCGATGTTTGGAGGAACACTTCCTGGAATCAAATGAATAGCATGATCATGATCACGAATAGGTGGGAGTACTTTGGGAGTTTCAAACACCTTGGAATGATTGTCCAAGACTTGTTGGAGATCTGCAGAAATAGATGATTTTGATGTTGGAACTTCTAGTGAGCATAATTGTGCAATTACGCTTCGCTGTTCTTTCTTTAGAAGCTTTGTCATGACATTAGAGCTTATTATCCTTCCTGGCTTCCCCGCAATACCCCGTAATTCGACTTCCTTTCCTTCTGATAAAAATTTCAAGAAAAGTTCTTGAAAATTAAAAGCTACCGTCCCCAAAGATTGTAACCATTGTACTCCTAGTACAACATCAGCACCTCCCATAGGAATGGAAAGCATTGGACTAGTCAATACATATTCCCCTATGGTTAGCTTGATATTATGGCATTTTCCAGAGAAATTTATAGTTCCTCCATTTGCAACCATCACTTGACATTCTGGTGCTGGGTATAGGAAACAATTTAATTCCTTGGCTACCTTATAATGAATAAAATTATGGGTGCTACCCGAATCAATCAACACTATTACCCTTTTCTTCTTGATATGTCCTTCTATCTTGAGAGTTTGAGGAGTGGTAATTCCTGCCAGTGCATTACACGATATGGTCGGATTCATTTCTTCCTCTTCTAGGGCTGGTTCCTGGTGTATATCCTCTTCTTATTCATTTTCTTCTTCCTCTTCACAATCTATGTAAAATAATTTCTTCTCAGCACACTTATGACCTTTAGTGTATTTGCTATCACAACTGTAGCAAAGCCCTTTTTCTCTTTTTTCTTCCAATTTTTGTGGTGTCAACCTTGTAGGTTGTGGAAATCTAGGTGTAGTAACACTTCCTTCTTTATATAATTGAGTGGTAGGCTTCCTTGTCGCCATAATTTTACATTCAACTTTTCTTGCCAACCCGAATGCCTTCTCCAATGAATCGGGTTCCAAAACGCGAACTTCATGTTGGATGTTATCCTTTAAAGTGCCTATGAAGAGATCAATCCTGTGTTCCTCTGGAATATCAGTTACCCTTATATTCAATTTTTGGAAGTCCTCAATGTGCTGCCCCACTAAACTCTTTTGTTTGAGATTTATCAATTGGCTAAAGAAGGTGTTTCTCTTTGTATCCTCATAATGTGCTATCATTTCCTCCGTAAAAATTGACCAAGTGACAATTTTTTTACGGGAGCAAAGCCATTGATACCATACAAATGTATTTTGCTCTAAATGTAAAGTTGCAATGCGTACCTTTTGTGTGTTTTGCACATTATGGAGATCAAAATATTGCTCCATCTGTAGTATCCATGTTACAGGATCCTTTCCATCAAAATTCCTCATATCCATTTTGGAATATGGTGGTTCTTCCCGCCAACATTAGAGTTTATGAAATCACGATTAACATTTATTTTGTTCTCATCATGAGTTTCCTCTACTATCTTTTCACCATTAGAAAACATTTCTTGTATCAACTTTGTCAAACCTTCCATGTCTTCTTTTAGATCATTCTTCATATTTTCCATTTTAGCTTCCATGTCATCCATCTTAGCTTCCATTCCAACTTCCATGCCATCCATCTTAGCTTCCACGCCTTTCTTCAAAACTTCCATTTCATTTTTTTTTGCTCTTTGCGAGAGTGAAATTTGTTGCACTTGCTCTTGTAATTTTGATAGATCATGTTGCAATTCTTCATCTTCATGAGTCATAGTAGAGCCTTCTGAAGGCTTAATGGGTGTTGAATTATTTTTACAGGGTATCTTTTAGAACCCAATACTGATATCTATTCTACAATATGCCCTTGGAATCAATTCAAATTGATTCTTCAAACAAGACTTATGCAATTCGGAAAAAAAATACACACCTTTTTCTTGCTTTTGAGGAGCTCGATATTGAAATTGGATTATCTTTTTCATTACAGCACTTAAATATTTTATTTTTGGTACCAACGTAACCCTCTGAATTATCTTTCGAATGCCACAGGTCTGACCTGATTTGGATTCTCCAAGACAAAGTTGTGTCCAATCTCCCACAATGACCTAATTATGGATTGGTTCAGTAGAGCGAACTTGTACGACTTGCCACGTGTCATTGTTTCATCCTTCATCTCTGAAATTGATAGCCAAGAAACTAATGTTCGTTTTCTTGCAACTACTTTTTACATCACTCCAATCCAATTCGCAGAGAGAGAGTTATTGAAATTTTCCCACGATCACCTCTTTGAGATGAAATTCAGAAGCTTGAGAAAGCACTACCTTCCACAGATCATATCTCAAAAAATATTGTGAACCAAGCTCTGAAATTTTTTGAAGAATTTTTTCAGGATTTGAACTTCGCACCATAAGAATTTCAGATTCTGAACCTTCGTAGAAAAAATTTTGTAGCGCAAATTCCACGATGACATGTTTAGGAGCCTGAAAAAAGACCTAACTTCCACAGATCATATCTCCAAAAATATTGCGAACCAAACTCTGAAATGTTTAGAAAATATTCCTGAGGATTTTGGCTTCGTACCCTAAAAATTTTAGCTTCTGAAACTTTGTAGAAGAAAATTTATATCGAAAATTCCACAATGACCTGTTTGGAGCAGCGAAACCCTAGAATCCAAAGCTCTGATACCAAATGTTGTGTAACCAGCTCCAAAAATAGAAGAAAAGAGATATCAATGCCTTATAAATGAGCCACTTCGAGGGGGCAACCTCCAATAAATTACATAAATGAATAAGTCTTGGATGATACAATTTACAAAACCTCCTTTCTATATATAGGAGTCCATGGAGCCATAATGTAATCCTAGTGGGCCATAATGTAATCCTAGCCCACCTAAAAATAATAATTTAAGGGCACAATAATAACAAAATGGGGGTTACAAGGGTACAATAATAACAATAAGGGGGTTACACTAACAACAATAAGGGACTATACTAGAAATATAGGGACCTAACAGTATCCTCATAATGTGTTATCATTTCCTCTGTGAAAATTTACCAAGTGATAAGTGGTTTACAATAACAAATCCACCGATACCATACACTTATTTTGTTTTAAATATAAAGTTGCAATGCGTACTTATTGTGTGTGTTGCACATTATGGAGCTCAAATTATTTCTCCATTTTTAGTATCCATGTTATTGGAGCTTTTCCATGAAAATTACTCATCTTCGGAATATGGTGGGTCTTAAATCCAATATTAGATTCTACGAAATTACAATTAACATTTATTTTGTTCTCATCATGAGTTTCATCTACTACCCTTTCGCCATTAGGAATCATTTCTTGTAGAAACTTTGTCAAACCTTCCATGTATGCTTTCATTTTTCTCCTATACCATCAATCTTAGCTTCCATGCCATTCTTCAAACCATCCAACTTAACTTCTATTTCATTTTTGGTTACCTTTTTTCAAACCGAATTTTTTTGCACTTGGTCTCATAATTTTGATATATCATGTTGCACTTCTTCCTCTTCATGCGTCATAGTAGAGATTTCTGAGGGTTTAATGGGTGTGGAATTATTTTTTGAAGGAATTATAGAACCAAATACTGATATCAATGCTTCAATATTCCCTTTGGAATCACTTCAAATTGATTTTTTAAAAATAAAAGTTATACAATTTATAAAAAAACACGCATTTTTCTTTCTTTTGAGGACCTCGATATTGAAACTGATATATCTTTGTGATTTAAGATCCCCAAGATTTTATCTTCAGTCCTATAGTATCCCTCTAAGACTTATTCCCAATGCCACATGTCATATATAATTTGGATTCTCCAAGACAAAGTTATGCCTGATATCCCACAATGACCTAATTATGGACTAGTTTAGTAGAGTGAACTTGTACGGTGTGCCATGTGTCATTGTTTCAACATTCACCCTGAAATTGATATAAAATAAACTAAATTATATGCAATTTTGATCACTTTTTATAGAATTCCAATCGAATGTTGGAAACAAAAGTTATGATGATTTTCCCTTGGTCACCTATTTGAGATGAAATTCTGGAGCCTGTAAAAACCCTAACTTCCACGGATCATATCTCCAAAAATATTGTGGACCAAGATCTGAAATGTTTACATGAAGTTCATCAAGCTTTCACCTCCATGTGGTAATAATTTTAGCTTCTGAAGCCTCGTAGAAAAATTTTTATAGTGAAAATTCTAAGATGACTTGTATGAAGAAGCGAAACCCTAGAATCCCAAGCTCTGATACCAAATGTTATGCAACCAGTTCAAAAAATAGAAGAAAAGATAGATCAACGACTTAGAAATTAGTCTCTTCGAGGGGGAAACCTCCTTTACATATATGAGTCTAAGGGGTCCCAATATAATCAAAGCCTACATAACAATAATAATGTAAGGGCACAAAAATAACAATAGTGGGCTTCTATGGGGAAAAATGATAACACTATGGGGAATGCATGGGTACAACAATAACAATAAGGGGGTTACACTAACAATAACAATAAGTGGATACAATAAGGGGACCTAAAAAAAGTCCAGTGAATTAAATTAGATTTAATTCACATGTAGTGACCAATCGGATAACTGATAATTCAGTATAAATAACTCATGCATGTCAATTCTGAGAAAGACCCAGTTGAGATTGAAGTTAAATGGAAGTGTACTATTAGTTGTATAATCATCCAAATTGTACAGATGGTGCATGTAGTAAGAATAAATCCTAAAATAAATCATTCTTTACTTAAAGAAAATTTCCTTTAAAAGGAGGAATGAAGGCACGCGTTTAATCATTGTTTTGGTGAGCACGACTTGGTGAGACCAAGCAATAGGAAGCACAAGTTTGTGTGTTTATATTTTGAGAGAAAGGTGTGCAAAGAGAAACTTGTGCATAGGTTGGTAGTGTGAGACAGTCAGCAGAGTGCAGAGGTTTCTCATGAAGGGAAATAACATTGTATTGTTTCATATTCTTGACTTATACAATATAAAGATAGGGGGGTTTTTAGATGAGGATTTCCCCAGATAAATATTTTTGTTGTGTGATTGAAATTATTTCTTGTTCTTGTTCATGCGATTGTGTGATCGTATTTGGTTTCCACAAATTTATAAAATAGATTCAAGCATTTTGTTTTGGCATATTACAAGATCAGTTGAATCTATGTTACATTGTATCAAAGCATGAATATTTTGGGTGGAAATTTTGTAGAGAAGATCTAATTTTTTTTTGTGCAAAATTTTTAAAAATTAGAGTATCTGGATTGCTTGCAAAAAATCAGCCGAATTAGAGTTCAGATGAGGGAAAAATCAGCTCTTTTTTCATAAAATTTTGTGATGGCAATAGATGCATGCAAATCAGCGCTTTTTTCAGAAAAAATCAGCTCTATTACTTGAGGTAATAGATGCATGCAAATATTGAAAGAGCAAGGAAAAGGTTATATACTTGGTGGTTGATAGGGAGCATGAATTACCTCTCAACATGCAACCTCAGAAGCAGCCTCAGAAAGTTTTGGAGCAACCACAATTGGAAAAGAAAATAGGAGACCGAGTGGAGGTATCCACACAAGAAGAGACCTCCAATAGGGGGAAATGTCAAACCAAGTGGGTATAGGGATCACATGCAACCATACTTCCAGGTGATAGGTGGGATGCTGTGAAGCAATAGTGCCAAGGGAGTAAAAATTTGGGCAGGGTCCTGGTTGAGTTGTTTTGTCTCATGGATCATTACCTAGATATGAGGGCCTATAGTACACAATTGTAGGATTGAACAGTGGTAGTTAATGGAGTTAGATGCCAAAGTGATAGATGCAGATACTAGTAGCAGTCAGATACTGGAGTGCAGAGCAGAGTTGGCAGTAATGCAGATGGCACAAATGCAGAGTCAGTAGTAGCGCAGAGTTTTCAATTTATAGTGCAGTAGCTGGTAGTATTTTTTACAGGAAAAATGACCTCCTCATCAACTTAGAGGATAAGGAAACATGGAAGGAAAAAAATGACCTAGATAGAGACCTATTTTTCCAAGGTAACACACCATAGAGACAACCAGGTCGAGTTATAATGCATCCCAGCCTTACAGATGGAGAATTAGTGCCTAGGTTAAGACACTGTGTTTCCCAAGGGGAAGCGTTACTCATGTTTCATGAAGAGAAGGGACAAATCTCACAGTAACTAGCTGACATTTCCTACTTTTCTCAAATGAGTTAGCCAAAAAATCAGAAACCTACGATGCAGGCCTCTGATTGGACATTAATAAACCCAACTAAGCATCCAAAGAGGGAAAAATAAAGTAAAAGAAAGGAAACGTCATGATTTTTCTCTATTCTAACTGATGGAGAAGATTGGAAATATTATTCCTCCCAGATTCTTATAAATTGGAGGCTAGGGCTCATTGTCAATGGTTGAAAGGTTGATCATGTGTAGAGTGTAACTTTTTTGTTGAGTGTGAGGCTTAATGATTGGCAAGGTTCACTGAGAACTCTTAGCCTAAGTATAATTACACTTAGAGATTGAGGAGAGAAAGAGAGGAGAAGGAAGACTGAGGGAAGCTTGGTCAAACCAATGGTTGTAAACTTCCTTCTCTTATTAATAGAACTGTATTTGTTTTGTCCACTTGATATTTTATCAATGCATATATTGCTTATTTGTTTATGAAGCATGATATAAGTGGCTTAGATATTCATAGTTAAATGTTGATTATATACTTGTTTAGTTGCTTGTAGTGATAAAACTATGAATATTACACGTGTGCTTTGTTTTTTTGCAGGATCCAGACTTGGAGCCTATGAGGAGGACTTCCGCCACACTGCATAGCGCTCTCCAATAGATATGTCGTCTACAAAGAGGTAATCCTTCAATATCTCACTTTGTCAATTAAGCATTAGTATGAACATGCATGTAGTTTCTTTGTGAACTATACAGCTAATATGACTATCTGCCTTAGGTCTCGGGAAGTCTCAAGAGGGATTTACTCCTGCTACCACCTGTACATTTTACCCCTAAGTAGAATTGGCGACTCCACTGGGGACTAATCCTTAGTTGCTAAATTATTTATTTCTGAGGCTTTGGTTATTTCCCTTTGTCACTTCCTGTTCTGCTCACATCCTTTTCTAATCATCTCATATGCTCTGTGACCATCTCAATAGCTCACAGTGTTCATAACACACATTACCTAGCCATTTTTTGCAATTTTTCCCTCAGTAATGCACCCCCTGTGTGTGTTACAAAGTGTTATAACGTTTTTGATTATTTGCAACAGTGTGTTAGTCCTGCTATTAATTCTCTTTATCCCTTGATAGCCTATGTTACCCAGCCAAAAACTTGTTATTACACCCCTGTTGTGATTTCCTTGGCTGTTGAGTTGTTGGCTGTCAATTTGGCTTCTGTGCTTTGGATCTCTGTGCTTGGTTTCCTATTAGCATTTTATTTTTTATTATTCGAAAATTTAGTGTTAGTTGCATTTAATTTTTGAAAAGGAAAAGTTCTTTTTTAATTTTTTTGAACATAGCTGATTTCATTCTGAATTTTTTTGGGTTAAATAGTTGTAGTGAGGATACATAGAGGTCTGAATATTTTTAAGCTAAAATGCATTATTTGGATGTTCGTTTCTGCATGGATGTGTGAAATATTTCTCCCTGTAGAATAATCTCTTTCATCAAATTTAATATTAAAATCATTTTATTCATGGTTTGAGTTAGAGTCTCATCAAATTCCATATGTCCAATCCCCCTCAGGAGACTTATAAGCAAGTGTTAGTGTCCCTTAATTTGGTAGATTGGTAGACCAAATGACAGGGTAACATCAGAACAATCTTTGGAGTGCTAGGACCTAGCCTTCTTGGACTCAGAGAGGGCTCTCTCTATGGTGCGAAGGATGTGAACTTGTTCGCTTTGTATGTTAGATTTTAGCCTAGTTGTTCAGTATATTTTAGTTTGTTTTGGGTTTTGAGGTAAAACTAATCAAGTAAGAAAAATGGAAAGAGAAACTTATCAAATCAATCAGGGCTATGGGGTCAGATGAATCCAAGGATGTCTAAATGATGGACAAGGTATATTGCAGGGCTGATTTAGCAAGGTCAATGGATCCTTTGGGTGATTTGTGAGGTGAAATGAACATTAAGTTTGTGAAAAATGAAGAAGTCTTAAACATATATAGTTTGAAAGAAAATAATCATGAGGTACGGAAAACCATTAATCTCTATGAACAATACTCAAACTGATAAACATGAAAGATAAACATTCAGGTGAGACATAGAAGCATAAGAAATCCTAACTTTAGAAATTCACCTTCAGCTGTTGGGAAAACATATAAGATAAACAAATAACTTAATATATGAAGAGGGAAATCCTAAACAACATGTATCAAACTATCAAGAACTCTGAAACAAGTTGTTAAGCATGGACAAAGGGCAAGATCAAGCGAGATCTCTTTGACTTAACCTAATCAATCAATATTTCATAGAAGGGCTTCAGAATAGGGTCTTTAGAACTTCAAAGAAGCAGGGCATACCTTAAATCATATTTGATAGCTAGCATACTGACTATTAATGAAACAAATAACAAATTCTTGGTGGACCTAAGGAGAAATTAAGAATTCCTTATAATGACCAAGAAGAAGAAAACATCAAAGCTGTAATAAATAGGAGGTTTGAGGTGCTTCCATGAGCATATCTCAACCTATACTTTTCTAATCTACAGCAAAAAAGAAGTATGAAACATTTATGTAAACAAGAAGACATAAACAAATCAGGGAAACATCACCATTCACAAAGCTATGGAATCCTGCACATAATGCTCCTCCACCATCAAGCCAAGCAAGCCATTCATCCACTTCATAAAACCAATATTTTCTCCAAGCTCATAAAACTATGTATTGCTCTTAACATGTCAAGTTCTCCCTGGTGCCTCTCTTTGGCTCTGTTTTGCTTTAGACCAAACCTCAAGACATCCCTACAGAGATGTATTTGATAGGATGGTTTATTCTTGGCAGATTTCCCTGTTGGACCAGGAAGGCCACCTTAGAGGCTTCTTAAGTGCTTTTTAGAAAAATTATAACCTCATCTCTGTGTCCTTTTGAATTTACCTTTGATTTTTTGTGACAAGATAGCGCATGGGGAAAAATGATGGTGCATGACCTATGAAAACCTAACTGAATTATTTGCAAGGTCTTTAGAACAAGGCTTTTGACTGAGGGTTTAAAACAGATTTTTGAACAAGACACAAAATTTTTAGATATCCTACTTATGTAATGTTCCCAAATTGGGATTGCACAGCAGGCTTGGAAAAATAATGCACTCCTTGGGAGATTGATGTATAGAAATGAGTTTGCAGCCCTTGGATCCCTTATATCATGAGATCTGCAGTCTAAATCCAAGAGGGGAGCAAAAAAAAATCAAACTAGGTGTGGTAAACAGATCTCCCACAACCTAGTCTAGCTGGAAAACACCCTACAAGAGGGGTTGCAACTATGCACAACAAACTACTTCAAGAATAACGCAGTCTTGGAAAATATTGTAGAAATTTGATAACTGATATGTTATACACCAAGTTTCTCCTGATCACACACTATTTTATCTTCATGCACAATATAGAATCTCTTCTACCATTGATCATTAATTGCGAAAATAAAAACAATCACATGCGCACATTAAAACCATAAACAATCACACATATGAACATAGTATTTTATGGGAAAGCTTAAAGCTTAAAACCCAAAAATATATGTATATTATATGTCATATAGATCATGTAACAATAATTATACAAAGCTCCTCACAAGCTCTCAATACAATCTCCAATTGCTACACACTAATCGGGTCTAATCTAGCAAAACACATGCTCCAATCTCTGCCACCTGATAGCCTGCCTCTACTGCACAATCACTGCTGAAGAATGGATCTGAATGAACTTGAATTGGTCCAACCTTGCTCATGCAATCCTCATTGGCATCTCCAATCACTGGTTGTTGCAAATCATGCAACAGTATAGTCACAATTGATAGTCACACTGCTCTTTCACCTACCTCTTCACTGGTCTCCAATGAAGCTGTACATGCACTGTAGTTAACTGATGTATTCTTTAGTTTATTAATGAGTTAATAATTATTGAATTAATTAATAATTAATTCACACCACTCTCACTAGTGTATCAATCAGTTAGACTAGATACAACTAGCTCAACTATGTTTAACTCAGTTAAACTGAACACAACTACCTCAATAACTCCACCAAACTCTGTCACATGAGTTCTAACTGAATTATCCATGTAATAGCTCCACTTAACCCTCAGGAATAGCGTAATTCCTTCTATCAGCTCCTGTGCCACATCTGTGCACTTAACTGAAGTGCTCCAAGAGAATAAGATAATGTTTATAGTCAAAATATTATTAAGAGCTAATAATATTCAACATATCTATTTTTAGACTAGCAATATAAAAATAGATTCCGCCCAATATGTCTAAAAATATAAGTCCATATATTTTTCCAACTTGACCAACCATCCACAAATAGCATCCTGCAACTCATAGAATATGATCGACATGTCTAAAAATAGACTTGCGCCAAAAATAGCCTGCGGGCCCACTTAGTGAAGGCGACTCTTTTCACTAAGCTCATCATCTTGTTGCAATCTCAACACTATTCTCAAAAGATAAGGATTATCTGCCACCCCTATCCTGCCTTTGTGGTATTCGAATTTGTTCCTGGTGAGCGCCTTCGTCAAGATATCAGCATCCTGATCCTCCGTGGGAATGTATAAAAGTAACATGATCTTCCGCTGCACACAATCTCTGATATGATGATACCGGATGTCAATGTGTTTAGATCTATCATGAAATACTGGATTAACCGAGAGTTTTATGCAACTCTAATTATCACAATATATCACAGTAGGATCTAAGTGTTAACCGAACAACCCGACCAGGATCTTCCTCATCCATATAGCCTCGCATGCAGCCAAACTCACTGCCATATACTCGGCCTCTACTGAACTGAGTGCCACGGATCTCTACTTCCTGCTGTACCAAGAAACTGCTTTCGATCCGATACTGAAAACCCCTCGAGATGTGCTCTTTCTGTCCGTTGGGCTCCCTACCCAATCTGCATCTGTGAAGCCACATAGCTTCACCTCATTCGACTGTCTGTACCATAATCCATATCCCGATGTGCCTCTGAGATATCTCAATACATGCTTGCCTGCCTTCCAAAATAGGTTGGTAGGCTTAACCATAGCTTGTGAAAACTGGCTAATAGCATAGCATATGTCCGGTCGTGTATTGACCAGATACATAAGCGACCCCACCAACTGTCAATAAAAAGTGGCATCCACTACCTCTGTCGATGTAGCATCCTCTTTCCTCCAAACACCAAGAAGAGGAGTGTCGATAGGCTTGCAGCCATGCATGTTGAGCTTCTCCAGTATCTCCCGGGCATACTTTCCTTGAGACACAAACAGTCCATCACTACACTGCCAAATTTCTAATCCTAGGAAATAATGAAGGAGGCCCAAGTCCTTCATCTCAAACTCTTTTGCAAGATTAGCCTTGCATGAGAGTATCAACAGTTCATCACCCGTCAAAATCAAATCATCTACATAAAGTACAATGATCAGCAACTTACCCTCCACCACAATCTGGTATAGGTTCGGATCCGCCTCACTCTTGGAGAATCCAAGTCCGGTGAAATAACTGTCTATCCGTGTGTACCAAGCACGAGGTTCTTGTTTCAACCCATACAGCACTCTCTTGAGCTTGCACACATGCGACTCACTGCTAAAGATCTCAAAACCTTCGGGTTGCTCTATGTACACCTCCTCCTCAATCACTCCATTGAGGAACGCAGTCTTCACATCCATCTAATGAATGTGCCACCCCATCTATGCTGAGAGAGCAAGAATCATCCATATGGAAGAATACCTTGCGACAGGTGCAAAGGTTTCCTCATAATCGATCCCCTCAATATGTGAGAAGCCTCGAGAAAAAAATCTTGCCTTATACTTCTCCACACTCCTGTCAACTGCTTGCTTCACTTTGTAGATCCATCTCGAACCCACCACTGATTTCCCTTCCAGCCTTGGGACAATCTCCCATGCACTGTTTCTGACAATCGAATCATACTCTTCCACCATGGCATCTACCCATGCGGGATCCTCCACAGCTTCCTCGAAAGAGGATGGCTCAGTCACGATACACTTGCTCATAAGAGCCATGTATCCAGTATACCGTTCAGGTGACTGTCTCTGTCTGCGCTGTGATGTAGGTACTCCTACAACCTTCTCTGCATCTTGAGCCAGTCGTTCAGCTTCTGTAGTGCACTTCCGCCCTCTGATGGTTAGTGCTGCATGAGTGGTCTCTTCCTCTCCATGAACCTCCTCTTGTGGCTGATCCACATCCTAAGGCTCATCCTTAGGAACTAATAGCTCCTCATCTACATGCAAGTGTGGCTCCCTCTCAAGCGAACACTTCATGGCTTTCTCCTCATGAAATTTGATATCTCGTCGCACAACAGTCTTGTGACTGTCTGACAAATACACACGATAGTTGTGGGGTGTATCAGTGCACCCCACAAATATCCCAACCTCTGCAGTTGGCTCCAGCTTCTTCCTAGCGTCCTTAGTCACATGAATGTAAACAGGTGAGCCAAAAATCCTCAAATGGGAAATATCAAGCCTCTTACCAGAAAATGCCTCCTCGGGTGTACTCATGCGAGGTATATTGTGAGGACAACGGTTCTGCACATATACTACAGTATTTCATGCCTCAGCCCACAAGTGTATGGGAAGGCCCTGATCATGCAACATCACCCGTGTAGCACCCATGATCGTTCTGTTCTTCCGCTCAGCGACCCCATTCTGTTGTGGGTTATGAGGTGCTATGAGCTCTCTTTGAATTCTTTCTGCACTGCAAAAGTCCTTGAATTCGCCAGAGATGAATTCACTACCATTGTCGCTCCTAAGAGCCTTCACCTGCTTCCCCGATTCTTTCTCAACCAGTGCCTTGAACTCACAGAAATTTGAGTATGTGTTGCTCTTCTTCTGTATGAAGAAGATCCAGCACTTCCGAGAAAAATCATCAACAAATATCACATAGTACCTGTGCTTTGCTGTCGAAGCTACTGAGAAAGGTACACACACGTCTGTGTGAATTATCTCAAGGATCGTTGTGGCGCAACTATCCTTCTTGTGAAAGGTGGCTTTCACAAGTTTTCCCAAGGTACATCCCTTGCACTGATCTGACTGTGCAAGAGTACCCTTAGGAAGCCCAGTAGAAATATGTTGCAGTATCTTCAAAGCTCCATGGTGAAGGTGGCCCAATCTCCTATGCCACAGCTCACCCTCATCCCGGCTCACCACTCCTTCTGCCTTGCCTGCCATTGTTGCGCATCCATATACCTGCAATTGATAGAGGTTCTTAACTCGAACCCCTATCCTTCGGGTTTCACCAGTTGCCTTACTAGCAAAAAATCCTTTCCCTCGCTAAAGACAACATCATATCCCTTGTCTTCCAACATCTCCACAGAGATAAGATTCTTCTTCAATCCCGGAACATGCATCACTTCCCTCAATACGAATGGTTTACCAGACTCCCTCTCAAAGGAAATGGTACCAATACCGGTCGCACTGTATCTACCATCATCACCCATCTCGATGTGCACTCCAAGATCTTTCTCATCCAGATCAGTAAACAAATCTTTATCTCCTGTCATGTGAAAAGACGCACCACTGTCAAGAAACCACACTGAACCCATAATATTTGAGACCAAGCATGCGGTCAGTGAAAAATCCACCTCAAACTGTGAGGCTAAGGCATCTCCAGCTGCAGATCCAGTAGCCTGCTTATTTTTCTTCTTCTGTGGACAATTTGTGGTGTAATTTCCGTGTTGGTGACAGTGAAAGCACTTCACCTTGGACATGTCCTGCTTCTTGCCTTTTGCACCGGATTGAGAGGCATTCTTCTTGCTCTTCCCCTTCCTTGCTTTGGCAGCCAAAGCGCAATTTTCTTCATCTGAGTTCTTTGATGAAGATCCGTCCCTGGTACTTCCCCTTATCTCGTCTTGCACAAGATCCAACCAAAGTCACTCCCATTCTGGCAATTTCTCTCGACCATTGACAGAGTCCCGATAGGAATGCCAACTCTTTAGAAGCCCAAGGAGAGCCAAGCTCACCAATTCCTCGTCATCTACAGTCACCCCCACACTTCCCATCTCATCCCTACATTGGATGAACTTCGTGAGGTACTTGGGCATACTGTCGCCTTTCTCCATTTTTATGTTCCTGAGTTTATCCTTGAGCGCCACCTTCCTCTGGTCGCTCTTGCTTTGGAATTAATATGTCAACACTTTCCACATCAAGAATGGAGAAGCCTTACCATGAATTTTGGACACTATGTGATCCTTTCCACCTTCCAACATAATTCTTCGACACTTTGTTGTCTTCTTTTGCCATGAGTCAAGTGCGGCAGCATCGCTTGAAGCAGGTTTTGGAATTTCTGCATCTATGAACTCCTTCAACCCATTTTCATCCAGCACCACCTCCATCCTGTCCTTCCATGAAATATAATTCGATCTGCCCTCAAGGGGATACTCCAATCGCAATCTTTTGAAAGACATCTCAACTTCGACACCAAGAAAACTCTGCTGCAAATTTGAATTCCACCAGCTCAAAACTCAACCGCTTCAATGTTTTGCAATTGCTCCAATGATCAATATCGCTTAGATACCATGTAGAAATTTGATAAATGATATGTTATACACCAAGATTCTCCTGATCACACACTATTTTATCTTCATGCACAATACAGAATCTCTTCTACCATTGATCATTAATTACGGAAATAAAAACAATCGCATGTGCACATTAAAACCATAAACAATCACACATATGAACACATTATTTTATGGGAAATCTTAAAGCTGAAAACCCCCAACTATCTGTATATTATATGTCATAGAGATCATGTAACAATAATTATAAAAATCTCATCACAAGCTCTCAGTACAATCTCCAATTGCTACACACTAATCAGGTCTGATCTAGCAAAACACATGCTCCAATCTCTGCCACCTGATAGCCTGCCTCTACTGCACAATCACTGTTGAATAATGGCTCTGAATGAACTCGAATTGGTCCATCATTGCTCATGCAATCCTCATTGGCATCTCCAATCACTAGTTGTTGCAAATCATGCAACAGTATAGTCACAACTAATAGTCACACTGCTCTTTCACCTACCTCTTCACTGGTCTCCACTAAAACTGTCCATGCACTGTAGTTAAATGATGTATTCTTTAGTTGATTAATGAGTTAATAATTAGTGAATTAACTAATAATTAATTCACGCCACTCTCACTAGTGTATCAATCAATTAGACTAGATACAACTAGCTCAACTATGTTTAACTTAGTTAAACTGAACACAACTCCATCAACTACCTCAATAACTCCACCAAACTCTGTCACATGAGTTCTAACTGAATTATCCATGCAATAGCTCCACTTAACCCTCAGGAATAGCATAATTCCTTCTGTCAGCTCCTGTGCCACATCTGTGCACTTAACTGAAGTGCTCCAAGAGAATAAGATAATGTTTATAGTCCAAATATTATTACAAGCTAATAATATTCGACATATCTATTTTTATACTCGCAATCTAAAAATAGATTCCACCTAATATGTCTAAAAATATAAGTCCATCTATTTTTCCAACTTTACCAACCATCCACAAATAGCATCCTGCAACTCATAGAATATGATCGACATGTCTAAAAATAGACATAGTCTAAAAATAAACTTGCACCAAAAATAGCCTGTGGGCCCACTTAGTGAAGGCGACTTCTATCCACTAAGCTCATCATCTTGTTGAAATCTCAACAAATATGAGTAGGAGGCCATCAAATATGATCAAAAAATGAATTTACAGCAGCAAATCAAAAGTAAATTGAAGCTTTTTCAATATACAATAGATTACATGAGACAATAGAGAAAGATATCATCAGAAAAAAGAGCTACAACACATATATATCAACAGAAATGGCTAAACAGCGTTATTTTCAGGAGTTGTAGTAGCTGCATATCAAAACTCAGATCTAGGACAGATCTGTGGACAAAACATCAAATCTATATTAGATCTGGAAACTAGATAGTTTTCTTCACAAGATCCCCTTGGGGTTTTGACCAAATCATGCATATATAAGAGTAGATCTGAGATACAAGTTGCAAATCTGTAAAATGCTACAGTAATTTCTGAATATAAAATTACATTAAAAAATACCAAATCTAAACAGAACATGGATTAGCAAGCTCATCCATGGATCACCAAAGTGAAAGGAAAAGCCCAGCACCAGAGATCTTTGATCAAAACTGGAATCAAAACATCATAAAGAACCTCATATCAAAATAACGCAGTCCATCAATGGAAACAACGTTGTAGCTCAAAATGACATGGATGGCCACTGCCAAGTTACAGATCTGAAGTATAAATAGGAGAGGCACTCTTCCAGGAGGTTAAAAGACACACTCCATGAGAAGAGGCTCCCAATACAAGCTAGATCTCTGCAGATCTAGACTCCCACTTGCTGCAGCTTGCAAGAGCAATAGAACCCTCAATGGATCAGTGTTGCAATTGTAAGTAGAGCTTGGCCTCAAGACTGATAGTGGATCAATTCAGCAAATACTCCTCCCAGAATCCTCAAAGGAAGAGGTCAAATCCCTGCATAGGAACTCCAAGCACAATCCTCCACTAAACAGTAGAGAATAGTATTTGTCTAAACAAACAAGATACTCAGAAATATAATCAATCAACAACCTTCTCTTGCTGCCTTCCCTTTCCTTTTATAAGATGAGAGACTTTTCAATCCCTAAACCACCTTGATGAGTTAGCTCTTTTCACATGAGGGGCCTCCTTCTAAAACTGTATTCTCCGTTTAGGAGATACATTGAACCTAGACAGCGTTGTAGATTTGGTCAAGGTTAACCCAATCTCACATCTCAAACCCCTTTCACATCTTCAAGTGATTATTTACATGGCCCTGACTTATCTGTGTTCACATGGGCATTGATTTATTCAATCTTCTTAGGAGTTTTACATGTCCTCCTTTATTGATTTATTCATGCAACAGAAAATAAAACAAAAATTGATATTCCTCTTAGCTCAAGCTAAGTAGGAATATTACAGTCCTCCCCTCTGAAATGTTGCTTGTCCTCAAGCAACTGATAGGGTAAGAGTTGTAGTACTTCTCCTCCTTCATTGTTGGCATCATCAAGGATCAAATCCTCATCATAAGCCAAGTGCTCAACAAGCCAAAGCATCATGAATTGTTCCTCCAAGGGCAACATAATATGTGCCTAGTCCATCTCTTCAGGAGTGAAAAACTCAACAGAAATAAACATATTTGGAGCAATGCTACATCTAAAACATGTATCATGAATTACAAGTTGTAGCTCCAAACCATGTGGTACATATACATTGCCCATCCTCTGTCCATACAATCCCATAAACAATAAAACTATATCATCAATGTATGGAAGCAAGACTACATAGATGCAAACTAAAATCTGGACTTCAGGAGGTGGGTCAAAATCCCACATGTGATGCCAGCGTAGTGCACCTCTTGTCTTCATTAGATATAGGTGTGGCAAGTGGCATTCCCACCACACTTTTGCTGCATGAGTCACCTTAACATGGCTGAATATGTTACATAAGTTTGGTGCCTTTGGGAAGCACCCATCATGAAAAGGAATCTCCCTTTGCACATCAAGGGAGTGGCCAAGTTCAGAATTTCCATTGGCCCCCAACAAACTATGAGATCCACATGATCCCTCACTCCTTTTAGGAGTCATATCCTACAAAAAAATGGCAAAGGAGTGTAATAGATAAGAAAATACAACTTTCTTATCATGTTCAATTCCTTTACCATCATAGTCCTTCATACACATGGAGTTGTGCATGAGCATTCCCTTCCTCTCAAGCAAAGGAAGAGCTGGATGAGATTACTCTTACAAAGAGTCCATTGGCTACCCCAATCCTCCATAGCTATTGCACTCTTGAAAGTGCTAATGTAAGTCCTCTCTCATGCCTTCCCAATCAAAACTCTTCATGATTAGGGAATAGATCTTCATTGAATACATATGGCTGAGGAAGAATTCTTCATATGCTTCTTGTAGGATCTTCTGCTTAAGCTTGGAAGCTCTAGCCAAAAATACCTTACCATGATAATAGCTTACACTCCTTGTACTAAGTAGCCCTCTTCTTGATGCATGCCATCTAGTATCATACCTGTGTGGAGATCTTTGGAATACTCTACAAGCAGTTGAGATTTCCAATAAAGATCCACACTACTCAACAATGACAGCACTGCTGATAAATCCATGGAAGTTCTTGTCTTGTTGTTGATTTCCCTTTTCACATCACACATGCCAAAATGGTTTGTTGGAATGTTGATCCTCCCCTTATTCTCCTCCCATAGTGTAGATTTAGAAAAGTGAGAGGGAGATAGTGAAGCAGGAAGAAGATCTGCCTCATTCTTGGGTTGTCCGAAGTCTCCCAGCGCTGTAACTTGGTCTCTCATTATGCCAATCCTTCTTGGATCTAGATTTGGAGCAGCACTTTTTGGGACCTTCCCCACAAGATCTGAATCTAATGGCATTCCAGGTGGCCTGCCATGAGATAATAATTTCCCTTACAGCATCCTCATGAACATGAGAGAAGGAACTGTGAGATCCCTGCTTCCACTGCGTAAATCCATCTTTGTTTTTTGTGTGGAAGTACTAGGTGAAGGATAAGTATGCATGCCTTGGATCATTTGTGGTTTCCCACTCTTCAAGTCCACCCACTCCATTTTCAAATCTTTCCAATCAGTAGTAACCTTCCCCAAGGTAATCAACCATTGAACACCCAAGATGATGTTGGTGTCTGGTATGTCAACTACAAAGAAGTGATCCATCAAGGTGTAGGATCCCATAGTGACAGAGAGTGATGGAACATATTGCATGCATTGCATGGTCCTATCCCCTGGGACCAAGACAGAAAATCCCTCAAAATTATCAGTGGGGATTCCTCTCTTTTGCACAAGATGAGCATCAATAAAGTTATGGGTTGCCCCACTGTCGATCAGTACAGATACTCTCTGATTCATAACTGAACCTTGTACTCTTAGGGTCAAGTACTTAGGCACTCCTCTCAAATAATCAAGAGTCTCATTGGTTGGATAAAAGGCTCCCTTCCCATCTCTGGATGGTGTTTGATCTTCCTCATCATCATTAGCGCTTTGACCTCTCCTAGGTTCATCATCATCATCTTCCTCTTCAAAATCAGAGAATATTTCTATGTAGTGTGATTTTCCAGCAGCACACCTATGTCCTATTGCCCATGACTCCTGGCAAGTGAAGCACAGCTTCTTCTTCCTCAATTCCCTCCTGAGATCAATATCAAGAGGATTCTTCAAAGAGCTCTCCTTGCGAGGAGTAGCTTTCCCATCCTTCCCTGTGGAAAAGTGAGGAGCCTTACTTTGGAAAGTTGCCTTTGCTTTTTGCAAGGCATCTTGGAGGTCTCTAGCCCTCTCAATGGCATCATGAAAAGTGATGGGCTTGGTATATTTAAACAACCCATTCAAAGGTTCCTCCAAGCCATAAATGAACATGTAGACCCTCTTGGCTACAGATAAATCAAGTACCATGACTGATAATCTCAAAAACTCGGAGATATAAGTCTCTGCATCTCCTTAATTCTTTAGCTTTGCAAGGCTTATGGAGGGTGCTTCAGCATCCTTCCTGTCAAACCTCTCCACCAGCCTTCTAGTAAATTCAGAGTAGGCAGTCACATTGATATGCCCCAATGTAGACAGCCCATGGAACCACCAATTGTGTGCTTCTCCCTCAAAATGCAGCGCTACAATCTCGATGGCTTCAGTTTCAGGGACCTTGTCCAACTGGAAGTAGATATCCAGCTTCTCTACCCATGCCTTGGTAGAACTTGAGGATGATCCATCAAACATGGGAAAAAATAATCTTCCCATAGAGTGGTGTCTACCATGAAAGAATCCACCATCTCTATACTGCTGCCCTGGTCTTCTTCTGTCCTTGAGGTGAAAAAAGTGTTGGAAACTCAAGTGATCCTCGAATCTCTGACTTTGATAATCATACTCCACAAAGTAATCTTCAAGGGAAGCTTGCTCTTGTGGTACTTCATTCTCCACAGCCAAGAAGGTAGGCATAGTGGAGCATTGTGAAGCTTGTGGGGCTTGTGGCAGATTCATTGGTTGACCAACCCCATGATGAGACATATCTAAGCTCTCTCCCAACTAAAATCTCCCAGGAGATTCCCTCATTATGTCCACCCTCATCTCTTTGATCTCTTTGGCAATATCTTGCATGGTCTCCAAAATATTTTTTTCAAACTCTTCTGCTTCTTTATCATTCACAGCTTCAGGGGCTTTACCCTTGTCTTAACCTTCGTCAGGATCATCAGTAGTGTAGTCATACTTCTTATCACTTCTGTTCTGATACCTCTTCTCCCTCTCAGTAAGAGGATCATCTTCTTCTTAATGCAGCATGGTTTTTGCTCCAAGGCAAGGACAGGATGTGTCAAGAAAGGAGCTATGATACCACTGTAATGTTCCCAAATTGGGATTGCACAGTAGGATTGGAAAAATAACGCACTCCTTGGGAGATTGATGTAAAAAAATGAGTTTTCAACCCTTATATACCTTAGATCATTAGATCTAGAGTCTAAATCCAAGAAGGAAGCAAAAAAAAATCAAACTAGGTGTGGTAAACAGATCTCCCACAACCTAGTCTAGCTGGAAAACACCTTACAAGAGAGGCTGCAACTATGCACAACAAACTACTTCAAGAATAATGCAGTCTTGGAAAATATGAGTAGGAGGCCATCAAATATGATCAAAAAATGAATGTACAGTAGCAAATCATAAGTAAAGTGAAGCTCTTTCAATATACAGTAGATTACATGGGACAATAGAGCAAGATATCATCAGAAAAGAGAGCTACAACACATATATATCAACAGAAATGGTTCAACAACGTTATTTTCAAGAGTTTTAGTAGCTGCATATTACAACTCATATCTAGGATAGATCTATGGACAAAACATCAGATCTATATTAGATCTGGAAACTAGATAGTTTTGTTCACAAGATCCCCTTGGGGTTTTGACCAAATCATGCATATATAAGAGTAGATCTAAGATACAAGTGTTTGGTCAATTTAGTGTGTCCTAAATTGCTGCATTTAATTTTTCAATCCGGGATTCGTAAGATGATGAAGTGCGGCGCACTATATGTGCAAGATAACCTATTTCTTAACTTTTTGTCGTTTTTGGTTTTCTAAGGTGAAATGGAAATTCTAAGATGAAAACAAGTTTGGTTATGTTTGTTCAAGGAAGTGATATCCCCTATAATGATTTACCAACTTGAAATTTTAAAAAGCAATTTGAAATTTACAATGACAAGACTTGAAAGGAAATGAAAATGTGCTGCTGAAATGAAAAAGTGCTGCTAGTCTAGTAAATCAAAATAATGAACTATTGAGCATGAAAACTAAACTATTCTTGCTGCTGACTAAACACAAAAGAAACTATGCTTAAGGAAATTCAAAATTGCAACAAAATAAATCTAAATCAGATTACATCAATTTATCTTCTGACCCTTCATCATTATCCTACAGAATTTTTAGCAATCATAAACAATTTATAATCCATATTATAGGTCTGAAAGGAAAAGTAAACTAATACTAAAACCATGTTACACTCATGATTCAATCCCTCACCATCACCCAATGTGGGTTTTCAGGCAACCGATGTCATGCATGATTTAATATATCTAAATTTGCAGAAAGGAAACTAATATCAAACTACACATTTCATAATACAATCCCTCACCATCAGTCCAGCTGTGGCTTTCGGAGGTAACTAAAAATGACATGAGCAATTTAATATATCTAAATCTAACTACTGAAGCAAATGTGCAAGACTGAAATAAACAAAGCAATACCGGAATTAAACAAAAACTAAGAAAAAAAATAAATTAACAGCAGAACAATATTGATTCCATGTCATTAGTCAAAAGATATGCAAATGCCTGGGCTGCCATGAAAAATTATGCAAAAAGCTATGATTTCAGAAAGCAATCAAAGTAAGGAAATATGACAAAACAGAATTGAAAGCAACTTATCTAGAAAACATGTAAAAGCCTCCTTGGATAGCAGGGGCCCTCTGCTACCAATTTGGTGAAGTCCTTCAGCTCCTTAAAGATAAGATCACAATAGCATCAAAGAACTAAGCTTCTTTATTCAAAAACTCATAAATCTACATCCCATTCCATCTTGAACTTTGTTACAAATCTACTTCCTCATTACTTTCTCATTACTTTCTCATTACTTCTTCATTACCTATGATAGGAGAAAGCTTCTCCTATTTATACAAAATATGAGGAGACATCTCATTAATGGGAGTCCATGAATTTCTCCCTCCATCTCTAGAGTTACAATCAAAATAGGAAATGATAAGACACATGTCTTTCTAAAGTTTCAACACAACTTGAGGAATGAGACACATATCCTCTTAGAGTTTCAATACAACAAGGAAGTGAGACACATATCCTCTTGATCCCATAATCTTCTCCAACCAAATTCGAATTTGGCTTTAGAGTGCCACATAAGGGTCTTCTAGAAGTCTCATTTGGACCTACACATGTCACAAAACTCATAACACATATATAGATATATGAAACTATGTTAATTCTCTAGTTTCTAATCATAAATTCACTTAAAATACATAAAATAAATAACTTTGGAAAACAAGGATCCTAACCCATATATTTATGAAAATGGTTACTTGATGTAGGGTTTTAAGTCAAATGGTTATGAAATAAGAGCTAAATGGTTATGACATAATGGAAATATGTATGAATATGGAAGACATTTTTGAGACTCAACAACAAGTTGCAGATCTGTAAAATGCTACAATAATTTCTGAATATAACATTACATTAAAAAATATTATATATAAATAGAACACGGATCAGCAAGCTCATCCATGGATCACCAAAGTGAAAGGCAAAGCCCAACACCAAAGATCTCTAATCAAAACTGGAATCAAAACATCATAAAGAACCTCATATCAAAATAACGCAGTCCATCAATGGAAACAGCGTTGTAGCTCAAAATGACATGGATGGCCACTTCTGAGTTACATATATGAAGTATAAACAGAAGAGGCACTCTTCCAGGAGGTTAAAAGACACACTCCATGAGAAGAGGCTCCCAAAACAAGCTAGATCTCTGTAGATCTAGACTCCCACTTGTTGCAGCTTGCAAGAGCAACAGAACCCTCAATGGATCAGCGCTGCAATTGTAAGTAGAGCTTTGCCTCAAGCCTGATAGTTGATCAATTCAGCAAATACTCCTCCAAGAATCCTCAAAGGAAGCGATGAAATCCCTGCATAGGAACTCCAAGCACAATCCTCCACTAAACAGCAAAGAATAATATTTGTCTAAACAGACAAGATACTCAGAAATATGATCAATCAACAACCTTTTCTTGCTACCTTCCCTTTCCTTTTATAAGATGAGAGCCTTTTCAAACCCTAAACCACCTTTATGAGTTAGCTCTTTTCACATGAGGGGCCTCCTTCTAAAATTGTGTTGTCCCTTTAGGAGATACATTGAACCTAGACAGTGCTGTAGATTTGGTCAAGGTTGACCCAGTATCATAGCTCAAACCCCTTTCACATCTACAAGTGATTATTTACATGGACCTGATTTATCTTTGTTCACATGGGCATTGATTTATTCAATCTTCTTAAGAGTTTTACATGTCCCCCCTTATTCATTTATTCATGCAACGGAAAATAAAACAAAAGTGAATATTCCTCTTAGCTCAAGCTAAGTAGGAATATTACAAATTATGCACCATCACCTATAAACCTAGACATTTTTATGGTTCTTTGAAGGGCTTTCTAGACAGACCTCTAACATCAACAGTGATTGGGGCAGTTGGAGAGTAAGAGGGAAAAACTTGGCTTAACTTGGCTAGAAAAATTTGTGAAATAAGAGGGCCTAGGCATCAGAGGTAAAATTATATAGACAAAAGTAACAGTCACTGATAGAGTAGGGTACATTAGCCCAGGAAGGGGTCTTGACAGGATGACTGATCTGATTATAGTAGATAAGAGAGGAGGGATAGTGGAAAAATTTATCTGAGGAGATTTCTAGAAGACATAATGATTCTTTGAATTTGGTTTCTAGAAAACCTGGACAAAGCATATAATCATCTAAACAAGTGAAATTTACTAATGACTAATAGTGGCTCCATTTGTGGAGGGCAGCTCCTTTTCGGGAGGTGTCCAGAATTGCAGATCTCTAGCTTTTGAAGACTAGTGCCTCATCCATTGGGCCAAAATTTCTCCTTTTCATTTGTTACTTCCCTGACATGGCGATTTGAAAATCTGAAAGCATGATTAGCTCAACTTCACCTTTACCTACCCAAACTACTTTTCCTAACATTTTTTCTTCTTCGGGTGCACTTGAACTGGCAAACCCATTGACATTTTATTTTGAAAGAGAAAACAAACTATCTACTTCTACACTTATATCTTCTGGGATTTCAGATTAAGCTAATGAACTCCTTTAATTATCTACCTATACTATTCAAATGTCAAGGTTAAGTTGTTTGACAGGATTTCATTCACTAGGCTAAAAACATGAAATTGAAAACATGACCAAATCAGGATTAAACAGTCTAATTTATCATGGGCTTGTGCCATAAAAAAAAGCTGCACACAAAAGTTTATTTTTGTACAAAATGAGATTTAGAAAAATAAGGGCTAAGATACATAGTTTGTTATTCATCCCTATTTTCCTCTTTGGTGTTGTTTTGAGCACATGGAACCAGTATCTTTCTTTCCTAATCTACTTTCTTCGACAAGTCAAGCTTTCATAATTTGACCAGCATTCTTTTCACTAACTTATCAACAATCAATTTAAAACATGTTCAGCTATGATTAGGCTAGATAACTGAACAAGAAATTTATTTTTGCACTAGTAGTGGCATTTAGACTTGCGCACTTTCAGTATTACTATTTTTTGGGTATGGGTTTGTACCACTTTTCAAATCTGCTCTCTTTTTCTATTTCTATGTGTCTTTTTGTGTTTTTCATTTTTTCTCAAAACAATCTGAAACTAAAAATATGTTCATAGGTCTGAGCTTGTTTTGCATGCCTATCTATCCTAATCTAACCTATACATGATAGACATATATTTGGTGAACTCTCTTTTCCAATATAACCAGTCAAGTAGATGATTACATGGGTAATCTTGTTTCAGCTCTTTGAGGATGCTGAAGAAATCAAAAGGCCACTTGCACCTCACTTGTGCTTGAACAATAGTGCCTAAAATTCTCTTTAAACCTTGCATCAAACTGTTCTTGGCAGAAAACACTCCTCTTTTAGGTTTCTCAAGGAAAATAGAAAATGGATCTTGGAATGATACCTGATCATGAGGACTTGAGACATAAGCTTCATCCAGGACTACTCCTTCTTCCACTTGGCTATGCTTGAGGCTCTTTTGGGAAAGAAACTCCTCCTCTTCCTCATGATCACCTGAACTATCAGACTCATCATATATTGCAGTGTAGTCCTCTTGTCAAGTTGATGTGTTCTTATTGAGTGGACTAGAATCTGTGTGAAGGTCATCATGTTGATGAGCAGGGATACTCTTTGGAAGTAATCCTCTTGAGAAGGTGGTGCAACAACTATCATGTGATTATCAACTTCTATGCCTTCATCTGCAATTTTTAATTCAATGGAACTTGGTGGCTGTAAATTTGGAGTTAAGGAGGATTTCATGTCTGAAATGATTTCCTTGACCATTTCAGAAAAAGGCTTCTTATTGACAACTAGTTCAAGAAATTTATTAGCTTTCCCAACCTCATCATCAAAACTAAAAGACTGTTGATTTCCAATCACATGAAAACTATTTCTGATGGATTGAAGTGAAGTAGAGCAAAGATTCAGAGACTCTTCACTTACTTCTAAACTTTCAAGGCTTTCCTCATCAATTTCATAGGTGACCTGCCTTAGCTGATTACTGCTTTCAATCTGATGATAGTGAACTTCATCCCACAAATCAACCGCTGATGGCTCTGCAAGGTTAGCTTCTGCTTGGATATCATAATCATTAATATATTGATCAAACCTTGGAGAATCATTAATATAAGTAATGTCACCAGCCATACATATTGGACTATCAGATTGTTTCTCTTCGAATTGATTTACAAATCTATTTTCTGAATTATGGTATGCAAGATTAGCAGGAGAATGATCAGAAAAGTTTTGCTCATATGAAGTTTTATAGGCTGGCTCTGTGTTTATCATCTGATTTATTTCCTTTTCAGTTAAAGGAGGAGGAATTTTTCTCTTCCCTTGGATAATACTACAACAGTTCTCTTTCTCTTGTGAAGGCTAGTTTTGAGGCTGAATGTTTTCTTGAGCCTCACCAAGAAGAGATGGTGAACCATTACTTGTGCCTTCAAAGAGATCCTGTGGGTTTTCCTCTATTTCTTGATTGGGTTCTTCCTCAACTAACTCCTCTAGGCTATCATGGTAGCTATCTTGAGAATGAAATGCATGGATTTCTTCTAATAAATCTTCAAGTTGCCAATTTCCTAAGTCTTCATCAATGTTTACAAGGTGTTGTATGAGGTCTTCAGATTGATCACAGCAATTTTCAGCCAATGATATAGATGGACAATGCCCTATATAGTGTTTATAAAATACTTTGTGGAAATCCTTCAAAGAAAACAAGATGTCAGGTTCTAGCCATTTATACCAATTTCTCTCCTTACCTTCTAATGTTGCCATAAACATTTTCATGAGGAAGTCCTTGTGCCATTCAACCTTTAACCTCCATATGTGTATATGAAATTTTATGAGGTGTAACAAGGGGTCAACTTTTTCATCTTGAAATATAGGTAGGTTTTTTATCCAATTTATTTCAAGAATTTTGTGTGGGAATCCAGGGATATGATCTCTACTCATCGGATCATATCTCTTTTGTATCCTTGGATCCATATTTGTTAATAAAAAAGGATCATTGTGTCTTTTCAACCAGTCTATAGTTCTCTACCAGTGGAGTCTTTTGGTCTATTGAGGGTTGTGGAGTCACCAGGTGGAAGATTTGAACTTTGATGTCCATCATCAGCATGATTGGGATTGCTTAACGCATTCCCAGGGGCGTTTATAAGAACTGGTGGAGTAATAGGCCTACTAGAGGCTAGTGGAGTCGCCAGGTGGATTTTTTTAGTTGTTTTGAGGGTATACGTGTATGGTCCACCACTAATACTGACTAAAAACCAATCTAAAAAAATGTTTTTTGGGGCTTTTTTCTGAGTTTTTTATATGCAGCCTAATTTGTAAGAGTTTCCTAAACTTGATTCATCACTTAGCTAAGGTGGTGAAACAAAGAGATTCTACTCTATGGCTTTATCGACTATTTTTCTAATTTAATTTGATGGACAAATGAGTCTACAAGAGTTTGTTATGCTATTATGTACTCAGCATCCCACCGTGATCACCATTATGTTAGTGTCCCATAATTTGGCAGATTGGTAGACCAAATGACAGGGTAACATCAGACCAATATTTGGATTCCTAGGACCTAACCTTCCTAGACTCAGAGAGGGCTCTCTCTATGGTGTGAAGGAGGTGAACTTGTTCGCTTTGTATGTTAGATTTTAGGCTAGTTGTTAAGTATATTTTAGTTTCTTTTTGGTTTTAAGGTAAAACTGATCAAGTAAGACAAATGGAAAGAGAAACTTATCAAATCAATCGGGGCTATGGGGCCAGATGAAGCCAAGGATGTCTAAATGATGGACAAGGTATATTGCAGGTCCGATTTAGCAAGGTCAATGGATCCTTTGGGTGATGTGTGAGGTGAAATGAACATTAAGTTTGTGAAAAATGAAGAAGTCTTAAACATATATAGTTTGAAATAAAATACTCATGAGGTAGGGAAAACCATTAATCTCTATGAACAATACTCAAAATGGTAAACATGAAAGATAAACATTCAGGTGAGACATAGAAGCAGAAGAACTCCTAACTTTAGAAATTCACCTTCAGCTGTTGGGAAAACATATAAGATAAACAAATAACTTAATATATGAAGAGGGAACTCCTAAAAAACATATATCAAACTATCGGGAACTATGAAACAAGTTGGTAAGCATGGAAAAAGGGCAAGATTGAGCGAGACCTCTTTGACTTAACCTAATCAATCAATATTTCATAGAAAGGCTTCAGAATAGGGCCTTGAGAACTTAAAATAAGCAAGGCAACCTTAAATCATATTTGATAGCTATCATACTGACTATTAATGAAACAAATAAAAAATTCTTGTTGGACCTAAAGAGCATTTAAGAATTCCTTATAATGACTAAGAAGAAGAAAACATGAAAGATGTAATAAATAGGAGGTTTGAGGTGCTTCCATGAGCATATCTCAACCTATACTTTTCTGATCTACAGAAAACAAGAATTATGAAACATTAATGGAAACAAGAAGACATAAACAAATCAGGGAAACATCACCATTGACTAAGCTATTAAATCCTACACACAATGCTCCTCCACCATCAAGCCAAGCAAGCCATTCATCCACTTCATAAAACCAATATTTTCTCCAAGCTCATAAAACTATGTATTGCTCTTAACATGTCAAGTTCTCCCTGGTGCCTCTCTTTGGCTCTGTTTTGCTTTAGACCAAACCTCAAGACATCCCTGCAGATATGTATTTTATAGGATGGTTTATTCTTGGAAGATTTCACTGTTGGACCAGGAAGGCCACCTTGGAGGCTTCTTGAGTGCTTTTTAGAAAAATGACAACCTCATCTTTGTGTCCTTTGAATTTACCTTTGATTTTTTGTGACAAGATAGTGCATGGGGAAAACTAATGGTGCATGACCTATGAAAACCTAACTGAATTATTTGCAAGGTCTTTAGAACAAGGCTTTTGAATGAGGGTTTAAAACAGAGTTTTGAACAAGACACAAGGTTTTTAGATATCATACTTATGCACCATCACCTATAAACCTAGACATTTTATGGTACTTTGAAGGGCTTTCTAGAAAGACCTCTGACATCAACAGTGATTGGGGCAGTTGGAGAGTAATATGGAAAAACTTGGCTTAACTTGGCCAGACAAATTTGTGAAATAAGAGGGCTTAGGCATTAGAGGTAGAATTCTATAGACAAAAGTAACAGTCACGGATAGAGTAGGGTACATTAGCCTAGGAAGGGGTCTTGATAGGATGACTGATCTGATTATAGCAGACAAGAGGGGAGGGATAGTGGAAAAATTTCTCTGAGGAGATTTCTAGAAGACATAATGATTCTTTGAATTTGGTTTCTAGAAAACCTGGACAAATCATATAGTCATCTAAACAAGTGAAAATGGAAAAAGCATATACTCATCTAAACAAGTGAAAATTATTGATGACTAATAGCAAGTACACTAGAATTAAGCGCTAATAAAATCTATCAAATAACTATTTTTCTGAGCTTACACCAAAATTAGTTCAGGCTAGGATCTTAAGATAGGCAGAGTGAGAAAACTGCCCAAGATTGCAACACTTGATACTAGTGTCATTAAAGATTGAAAATCCTATTGCACTCATATTATTGGGACCGCTCCACTACTACCAGAGTTAAGAGCGAGAAAACACTAGGGTGCATGAGATGGTATCATGCCTTCGATCACACAACAATGGAAATTATATATATTGGGGTTCCCCTCGAGGATTTCGAAACTAGATCGGGGATCTAGGTGTTTTTCCCATATAGTGTGTTATCTATGACCGTGACCCCCCTAATAGTGTTTCTGATTTGAGGTATATTTATTTTCCATACTTCTAGGGACGTACATAAGGTGACTGGGTGACCTAGTGCCTTCTTCGGAAGAGCAGTCTCCAGTGTTGACCCCTGATTTTCGCATTGCTCCTTACACTACAAAGTTTCCTAAGGATCCTTTCACTGAAAGAGTTATACCTCCTTATAACCCTCCTCTCACTGACTCATTGGGGCCATTGTTGATTCAGGTAGCACTAGTACCAGCCATGTCTTCAGCTGCACCCACATCCACTTCACAAGTGACAACTGTTGCATCGGTGCCATTGGTGGCCAACTCTGTTCCACCACCATATCCCTGCCAATTGTCAATTCTACACAACTGATTGGCACCCTAGTAGCCAGCATATGCTTTGTCCTAGAAACTTGGTCACAAAAACTACGAGTGGAATTCTTAACCCTTTAGTATCCTCTCCTATCATGTTTGCACCTGGACCCCTAGCTTCCGCTCCCACTAGTGGGGATAATTTGGTCCATTTTAGCAACACTTTTGGTTGGAATCCATTGTTGAGTTCGAACCCCTTGGCTACTATGCTAGGGGGTAGTGTTACCAACACTTAATGCCATGGGGAACTTCGGTACCCCCTACATTCTATGGGACAAGTAGGTCCATCGATTATTAATTCCATTCCTCTAAGTGTTCAACCTAATGGTGTAGGGTCAATGCTAATGGTCGATTATGTGAATAGTAGGATGCCACAAGCTAACTCTATCACATCTATATGGGAAACCCTTCCCCAAAACCAATTGTGGCACGGGGGCAACTATTACCCTAGGGGAAACCAGCCATTTTTCCCCCAGTACAACATCCCCTATGGAAAACAACCTTACATCTCTACACCTCCACTAATTGGAAATTTTTATCAAAAGAGTCCTACTTATCCCGTTGGAAACACTTAGATGGGAGGACCCTATGGTCCAAATGGTCACCCAACACCTCCTTGGTTATACTCAAGGGCAACCACACAATTTCCATTCTTGGCAGCTTTAGACATCCTCGATCTATATAAATTTACCAATGATCGTATCAATAATAACCCGATTTGGCCTCCAATACCGCATAAGATTCCATCTGACATCCCTAAGTTTTAAGGGAAACAAGGGGAAGATCTGGCTACACACATCACCACCTTTCATCTATGGTATGTTTCTAACTCCATGGTGGATGATAGTATCTGGGTAAGAATTTTCCCCAGCACCCTCACAGGCAATGTTGTCAAATGGTATATCGAGTTACCATGAGTGTACCATGAGCTACAGTCAATACTTTTGGTTCCTTAGCAACATGATTCCTTAAGAAATTTCAACTACCTATCTGATATGAAACTGGAATAGAAATCTTAACCTGGTTGTGCAAAGACACCACCACCCATATCTCCGATCACATTCATGAGACATAGGCAAAGGTTAGTCAAAGCGCCAATCCCAGATCATATTATCGAACTAGTTTTGTAAGTTACTCTTGCCACCCCTTGCTAAATATTTTTTCTTGTTTGATGCGGTCATGGAAGACCAATCCATTCATTGTGCATAGAATTTAGATCTCATCTATTCGCAATTTGGAATGTTGTATGAATTACTCCCCCGTGCCCTTGGCAACCTGAATCCTCCCGCTACTCAATTACCCGGAGTGCATGCTGATGGACTCATTCACACAACTCTTGGTGTAGTTGTAAAACAGCTTCGCAGGAAAGCTTCCTAGCAATCATCGGTTGCCACCACCCCTAACCAATCGGATTCTCTTCCTACCACTAAGGTACACTCTTTGCAATCTACACAAAAATCTAGCGGCAAGAAAAAGAAGAACAAGAAAAATACCTCTCCTTCTGAAGAGAAGCCCAAAACTCAGAATACTCCCAATCAGAGAAATGATGCTAAAAATTGTTGGACATTGTGTTCAACGCTCCCCGTGTGTTTCATGACATGGACTAACTGCCTCTCGTGGATCCTAACTTTGGCGATTGTATTGGTGACTAATTCCTGTGGGTTTTTATCTAATGGCAATCGTGAGTTCCAATAAGTGGTATCAGAGTGACAGGTCTCGAGTTCGAAACTCACTAGACTCGCGTTGAGGGGGCGATTGTTGGAAATTGTGTTCAATTCTCCCTTTGTGTTTTGTGACATGGAATAATTGCCTCTCATGGATCCTAACTCTGCCGATTGTAGCTGAGACTAATGCGTGCGGGTTTTGGTCTAACGGAAATCATGATTTCCAACAAAAACGACAAAGGAAAGGAGAAACCTATGAGATACCCTTTCAAAATTTGTGCGAAGGACCACTTTACGTATAAATGTCCTCAGCTATAGGAATGTACATATTTTATCACACAAAAGGACTCTGGAAGGACACTTTCCATCCTTCACAATCCCTTTCCTAATCCACAAAAGCAACAACACATGGTTGCAAACCTGCCACAACCCCCCCAAAGGGGAAATGGTGGTACTCATCCTTCCGGTGAAGGATCATCTACCATTTATGGCATGGAGACTTTTGAACTCCAAACCTGAGCTAAAATCTATGGAAATCATCGAGTCTGACGAACTTGTTTCAAGTTCGAATCCGCTGCTACCTAATAATCTCCATATCGAAAGGCATTTTTCTGACCCTGTCATTCGTCTCCCCAAAGGGACCCTTCGACGTAAGAATCATAACATCTCTGCACGTGCTGCACAAAACTAAAAATTTGTAAAAGACTTGGTGCAAGCACCGTCAGCTATGTCTACACTCGAAGTGTTGAAAACCTACCCAGGACAAAGGAAAGCCCTCCTTTCGGCCATTGGTGGAATTAACAACCAGGATTCTATGCTAGCCATATTTAACATGGAAAAATGCAAACCTCGCCTTTCACACCATCTTGCTTTTCAGGTTCAATTTGTGTCAAAAGGGAGACCAATCCATCGCACTATCATAGATGAAGGTGCTTCGATCTGCGTAATGTCAACTACGTGTTGGCTCACTTTGGTTTCTCCTACTTTATCTCTGTCGTCGAATTCCATCAAAGATTTCAATGGCCACACCTTCTTCCCAAAAGGCTACCTTGCTATCTACCCCATTACACTTAGTGGGAAAATGATAATTGTGGACATATAAGTCGTAGATCATCATCTTGACTATAAAATTTTGTTGGGTCACAGTTGGTCTTACACGATGACAGGTATTGTCAGTTCAGTTTTTCGACTCGTCCTTTTTCCATTGGATGGGAAGATAGTTACAGTGGACCAACTATCCTTTTGCACCCCTAATTATTTTGCATTACCTAGTAGAATTGTGCCCTTAGTAGGAGGCATTCCTGACTCTTACGTCAGTGTCGGTACTGGTCTTCTGAAGGCATCTTCCCTGATGGGTTGTTTTCCTCTCCCACTACCTGAGGTTCCACACATGATTTCAATGATATCCACCATCTTGGATGGCTCTATCGATCCCTGGATCCTACCAGCGCCTTCAGAAATTGATTCCTTTGGAGATTAGATGCCAGTATTACCAGTTGAGTTGGCTTATCAAGCCATCCAATCAGCATCTGAACCCGCCACTTCTTAGGTTTTGACCAATGGTACCACCCTCTCGCCCACCAAAGTTCCTTATAAGGATATCCTCGATGAAGTCCTTCTTATGGATGAAGCTATCTGAGAGATCATGTCTCTAGAGGATTGACCTTGGGGAGAGTTTCTCCATCATGCTTCAATGTCTGATTATGACACGACCACTACTCAAATTACATCTTTTGACCCACCTAAGATCATTCCATCTGCTTACATGACTGTTCAAACTATCAATGTGGAAGGGAACATGAAAAATATTTCTAATACCATGCTCATAGATATCTCGGTCAAAACGAGTATTGTGGAAAATATACATATTGGAGTGGATTGCAGTCCGGAGTAAATTTCATGCTTCACATCCCATTTCAAGGATTTTCACGATGTTTTTTCTTGGTCTTACGACAAAATTCCTGGCATAGATCCTACTATAGTCAAGCACGAAATCAATATTTATGACAATTCCAAGCCTATCTCAAAAAGGCTCAGACCTGTCCACCCTCGCAAAGCCATAGTTATCAAGATAGAAGTCAAAAAACTCTTACATGCTGGTTTCATCTATCTCATTCCTCTAACGGAATGGGTATCCAATCCGATTCCCGTAAATAAGAAACAAGGCACCTTCCAAGTTTGTGTCGACTATTGTGATCTGAACTCCACTTGTCCAAAAGACAATTATCCTACTCCATTTATAGATCAGATTATCGACGAGTGTGCCGGATGCGAATATTTCTCCTTCATGGATGGATTTTCGGGATATAACCAGATAGCGATTAAAAATGATGACCAAAAATAAACCGCATTCATTTTTCCTTGGGGCAAAATTTCATATCGTAAACTCACATTCGGTCTCAAAAATATAGGAACCACTTTTCAAAGGGCCATGGACTATGCATTTCATGATATCAAACACATTGTACAAGCTTACTTGGGTGACCTTTTGACTCATTCCAAGAAACGAGATGATCACCTTGCACATCGTAGAGAAATATTTGCTCGGTGTAGTTTCTACAACATACATCTGAATCTACATAAGTGTGTTTTTTTGTCGAGTCTGGAAATCTTCTTGGATTCATTGTCTCCAAGCATGGGATTAGGGTTGATCTCGATAAGGTAAAGAAAATTGTTGAATTACCTACGCCACAATCCATTCTGCAACTCCAACGTTTACAAGGGAAGGTGAACTTCTTACGTCGCTTCATTATAAACAATGTTGAGATGAAGAAAGGCTTCATGCACTTAATCAAGAAAGGGGTACCGTATTTGTGGGATGATCAAGCTCAACTTTCGTTTGATGCCCTAAAACGGGCACTCCTTTCCGCCCCACTTCTTAGTGCCCCCAACTATTTGTGCAACTTTCTCCTCTACCTAGCAGCCTCACCATCCTCACTGGGAATGGTTTTGGTTCAAGTTCATGATGACGATAGTGAGTATGTGATTTATTATCTTTAAAAAGGTCTCATTGGTCATGAATTGCGATATTCGCATGTGGATAAACTATCTCTCGCGGTGGTCTTCGTTGTCACTCGCCTCCGACACTATATGTTGCTACAGCAGACGACCGTAATTGATTTGGAGAATCCCATGCGACACATCCTGTCTCGTCATGTCATTGGAGGAAAATATTCCAAATGGATTGTAATCCTCCAATAGTTTGATTTGGTTTTCACTGCTTCCAAAGATAAGAAATATCTAGTCTTCACTGAATTACTATTGGATTCTCCCATAATTGACCCCGAGGAAGTAGCTCATGACCCATTTCCTGATGAATCCATCTATTTGGTCAATTCTACTGATCCTTGGTATGGGGACATTATTTTCTACCTCCAAACTCAATGGTTCTTCCCAACTCTCACATCAGACGACCGTCGTCGCATTCGTCACCAAGAGAAACACTATCTCGTGTTGAACGATACTCTATATCGTCATGGTGTCGATACATTTATTCGACGTTGTCTCACTCTTAACAAGGTAGAACACATTTTAAATGACTGCCACGTTGGGGCATGCAGTGGTCATCTTTCTGGCATAGCTATTTCCCAGAAAATATTGCGTGCAGGATACTATTCGCCCATTTTGTTTAAATATTGTATCACAATGGTCCAAAAGTGCCATCCGTGTCAAATTTTTACAAAGAAAATTTCTGCCCATCCTGCCCCTCTACATCTGGTTATCTCCATTGGTACTTTTGCTATATGGAGAATAAATTTCATCACATGTAATCCCACTTCTGTTGATGGACACAATTACATCATAGTTGCGGTCCACTACTTCAAAAAATGGGTTGAAGCCATTCCCACATTTTGGGTCGATGGAGAAACCTCTCCTCTCTTCCTATTCAATCAGGTCATATGTCGTTTCGGTGTACCCCACTCGATAGTCACAGATCATGGTTCAAATTTTTAGAACCAAATGATGACGAAGTTAACTTCCATGTGAGTGTTAATGTGAATTCTAATCACAAGCATACGAAAAAAACTCACTTTAGTTATGCTTAAAAAATAGCCCGAACATCGAAGATGGCTGTCAATTTCCTTAGATCTGCAGTTAGTGATCATAATAAATGCTACAGAAATCCAGGTCTATGCAGTTAAATACATTAAACAACAAATAATAAGCAATAGTTGCTCCATGCATCCAATGAACAAGACAAGAATTTTTTGCATTATGACACCTGGGAAGGGAACATAGAAATATGTTACCAATCCTCCTCAATGGGATGGGTTCTTTTATGTCCTTAGTGCTTCAAATCTAATATCTCTCTCCCTTGATGGTGCAGAAAACCCAGACAAAAATGGAACTTAAATGGAGCTCACAAGTAGAAAGTAGAAAAATATGACAATGATGGAGGATCAAAGTCAGACCAAAATTATAGATTAAGAGTGATCTCTAGGCAACAAAATGTAGTGAATGAATGGAAAAACCCTTCTATTTATAACAAAATATTGAGTGATTCTATATATTGGTGCATAATTAAAATATTATTAACCAAATCTAGATCCAACTTTTATGGAATATTTTTTATTTTTGTTGGAGGGAAAAAGAATTTGAATTTGGTCAAATCCCTTTATTTAGAAATAATAAATAAATAAACAATTTATTTATTATTTTAATAATGTGATTGAATAATAATTAAACAAATAGTGATTTATTCAATTATTTATAAATGATTTAGTCAAATTTAACAAGGAATATTATTTAAATAATGTTTTAAATAATTATTCCTAGAAAATAATAAGATAAATAATGATTTATCTAATTAAATTTCCTGTTTTGGGTTAAATCTGACCAGGAATACTAATTAAAAAGTGGTTTAATTAATTATCCCTTGAGGAAAATCAAACAAAAAAGGATATATTCAGTTATTCCTCGTGCGGTTTCTTGTGTAGACCAAAAATAACTTAATAAATTATGGATTATTAAGTTTTTCATAGTGAAATAAATTTTACTATGGTAAAATTGGTCTTACATGGTGTACTTTAGTCCATCTAATAGTAATAGGTTAGATGACCAAAAATTGGTGTAACAACTAGGTTTTCAACAAGATCAGTCTTCATCCTACTATCTGCAAGCTAACGATCAAGTCGAAGCCATAAATGGCATCCTCAAGGCCATGATTTGTCAATTAGTCAGCAATCATAAAACCACATGGTATCGGAAGCTATACTCAACATTATGGGCATACTGGATGTCAGTGAAGACTTCTACAGGCTTCATGCCATTCCAGTTAGCATATGATCTGGAAGCAGTTCTTCCAATCGAGTGTGATATCCCATCACTTAAACTGACTGTTGAACTCCTCCTAGCACCACTGCCAAAGAAGAGCTCTTGCTCTCGCTCGATCAATTAGAAGAAACTCTTCGAGATTCCACACTGGCACTCGAAGCCCACAAGTGTTGATTCAAAGTTCAATACGAAAAATCTATCCAGCTTTGTTCTTTTCAAGAACGCGATCTCATTTTACTCTACGACTATAGACACGACCACTTCGGGTAGGAACACTTCAACCATTATGGCTTGGTCCATATGTCGTCACAAAATTCCTTTCTAAAGGGGCTTATGAACTTCAGGACAGTAATGGTATTCCACTTGTCGAGCCCCACAACAGGGTCTATCCGAAGAAGTATTTCGCCTAGTGTCCCACAGGGCATTTTCTTTGTAATTTTATATATATATGTTTTGTCAAGTTTTTGGTGTGCTTGGAATATTTTTGGTTTTTTAGTGTTTTTCTCATATAGGCTCTCTTATTTTACATAGATTTCTTTGTCATCCTTGCCATACATTGGATATGTGGATGGTGTCAGTCATCACAAACGACATATTGCATCGGCTACTTGGGTTCTCTATACACCTGAGTCGGAACTACTTTGTTCTTGAGGAATCTTTCTTGGAAATTCCACCAACAATATTGTTGAGTACATGTCGGTGATACAACTCCTCACTTAAGCTGCATCTCATGACATCTCTAATCTAGTGGTCAGGTTAGATTCCTAGCTAGTCGTTATGCATTTGAACAACTTTTATCACGTCTGAAATCCTGTCTTGTTACGTTATTACTTGAGGGTACGACTTTTGGAACATCATTTCAATTCATTACTTTTGAGTAGATTCCTAGAGATCTAATGCATTAGCTGATTCTTTAGCAAATTATGTGTCAAATTGGAATTTGTCGCATTTATTATAGAAAATGTCATGCATGAGTGTATAATTTTTCATCATAAAAAACACATAAAATTAAAAAATAAAAGATCAGAATCTCCAAAATATGTATATGTATATATATATTAGAAAGATTCATGCATGAGTGTATATTTTTTCATCATAAAAAATCCATAAAAATTAAAAATAAAAGATCAAAATCGCCAAAATATGTATATATATATGTGTGTGTGTGTGTGTGTGTCCTGTCCAGTCAAGTTACATCAAAAAAAATTTCAAAACTTTGGTGTTTTACAAAAATTGGCTCTGCTAAGCCTCGCTCTGACATCTATACATCTATCATCTAATCTTATTGAGCCTGCTGCTCATGGTAGCAAATAAATTCTCTGGCTAACATCCTCAGATGCACCAAGAATGTCTCTAACACACCCACTATGTGTCATTGTGGATGAATAGGGATCTCCCTCATGGGAAGAGGTGGCACACCCATGCTCAATCCTTTGAGGTTCCTAGAAATATTGTAAAAATTGTGTGTATCATTGACCTCTTCAGCGGCATCTGCGGCCTTTGCTACTGCTCCAACCCCAGGTAGTTGCATTCCTCACCATGCATAGCGAGGGGCTCTAGTTGGATGGACGGGTGTCACATTTGTGTCAAGCAATAAGATTCATGTCAAAATATTTTTCACCCATTAAAAACAAAATTGCATAAACATTCAAAAGAAAAAAAATACTTAAGCAACTGGTTTTTCTTCTTACCTATTGGCCCCCACTGAGTCCCTAGTAGCAATCTCATCTTCAGATCTCTTGTGAAGTTCATCCCTGCATAGGGATAATCTTCAATCATCAGGATCTGGTCGTTCAGCCACTCAAATAATTAATCATCGAATAAATGGTGGATTGGACCATCTCAGGTCCGTGGCATCAAGGCATACCAATGACCCTGTCTAGGCTCTCGTGGTCCCATAGCATCCATGATCATCCTTGTCCTCATAACGGGTACTCTCTCCAGTATGAAAGAAACAATCAATGTGCCAAACTCAAACTCTCTTTAGGACTGGGTCTTAACGGCTGTCAATTCTTCTCAAACCCAGTAGACAACACCTTCGCACCAATTTAATGTCTTCGGATGTAGGAAATCCAACGCTAGTAATACCTGGGCCTTTATGGCCACATGCCAAATCTTGGCCCCTGCCAAGCAAACGATCATCCACAGAAGAGACCCCATTGGTCTTGAGGCCACCCGTGCTATAGGAATCTGGTTAGTTACTGGCGCATAAACCCCAGAGTGAGCTTGGATAAACCCCAGAGTGGTACGGGGATCATCTCTCGAGCCTGTTAGATTGGGCCTCGCCCCTCTGCATGACAGGTCGATAAAAAAGTAGATTTCTACCTTCTCTATCATGAGTTCATGACCCCCAATGCGCAAAACATGCTACTAATCATCCCAGCACTAGATTATCCAGCTCATAAGGTCTTCCTGCCCCTTCATCATCTCTAATATGGGATATTTTATTAATCCACATCTCTGGAGAACAAGCAAAATTTCTGGATCGGTGACCATTCTGCATTCCTCTCTTTCATGCTCTCTCTCACGCGAGATACTCATGGTAAAATATTTTCACCTACACAAATCAAGTTTTCAATGGATCATTTGTGGGCCAAATCACTGCATGATTGAGTAAACCAATTTTAAATTTTGTTTTGGACAACTAACGTGAGGCCCAGTGCAAAATAGGGTGTGCTAACGCATTGTCCCTTAATGGGCAGTGCGTGTAACGCGGCCCTAGCACTAGGAAACCCTGTTACCTGCCTAAAATATTTATGGCTTTCTCAAAAATGAATTTTTAGCCATTAAAAATAGTAAAAATACCAATTAAAAGAAATATAAAGGCTCAACATCTTACTAGGAACTCGCGGAATCGAAAAACATTACTCAGATCAACCACAATCGACAGCAGAAGTTTCACCTCTTTTTTCACTCCAAAGGTGTTTCACAGCACACAAACAGTGAAAATGAAGGTCATTTTCCTTCTTATAGACATTTTGGAGGTATGAATCACTCATCTAGTCATTCAAAATTGGTAAATTTTTGCTATTTTTTGCTGCAACTATTGGTTTATCGAAGTCACCCATGCTCTGATGAATTGTCAGTGTTTATATGCATATTTGACCATGCTCGACCTGGATCGAGCCTTCTTTTTAGGAATTTTTCTAGCTCGTAATGTTAGTCATCAGTAATTTTTTCCATCTATAGATGACTAAATATTGGTTTCTATATTTCTAAAAACAAATTTCCCTGAATATTGTGAGTTTTAGAAATCTCACTACCTTCATTATCCTTATGGAAAATTTTTCACTATTCTACCATTTTTCCATTTCATGGCCACCCTACCACTCTTAAAAAACTCCTTATGGGCTTGTGCCACTCATCTCTATCCTTTTTTCCCACCTATAACCTCATTTCTCTGTTTCTCCCTTGCCCATAAAACCACTTTCATCTAGGGTTACCAATCAGCCTATTCATTCCCATGTTGACTAGGTTCCTCGAGCATTGATGATCTCAATACTATCTCTGTAGGCTCTTTAGATAAATCAAGTACATTTGATTTTGGATCTTCAATACATAAATTTTTCAAAAACTATGTTTTTACACTTCAAGACCCCAAACCAAGTTTCAGTAAAATACTACGTTAAAGGACCCTCCTACTAGCTCATTAGGGTTTCATAGGTTGTAGGGTCATCATTGAGGTTTTAAGCATTGCTTTTCCTGTGCTAGAAGCTGGCTCAAATGTAAAAGCAAATCAGCACATGCTTGTCCAAGAAAGATCAGAAAATCTCTAAGGAGGACTGCTTTATCGAGTTCAAGTTTTTCAAAAGGTAAAGGTAGCTTGGCACTTCTCCAGGAGTGTTAAGAGCCCTATCATCAGGAGAAACTGATAAGGTAAATGATATACTCCTAAAAGAAGACATCTTGCAGCAAGGAAGATAGGAAGCAGTTTGCTTTCAAGAAGAATTAAGGGTTTGAGCTTGATGGCCCAACAAGTGCCAAATAGTGAAACAAATGGAAGAAATGACCATGGAGGAGGTACACCAAGAAACCAAACATGAAGAGAAGTTTTTTATAAATTATTAATGAAAAAGGGAAAAAGGTGAGGTGAATTGGACAGAAATGAATGAACTTGAAAGGGCTATAGAGAACTTTGAAGACAACACTGAAAATTGTTCTCAAGCATTTCGGACACCTATGGTTTTGGGAAGATGGTCAAAGAAGGTGAAAAGCATATTTTTAACTCCATGATGACAGCAAATGGATTCCGAAGATGTCTATGTTTGAAAATATTCCAAACAAGTCCAAGGAAGTTTTTCATGCCAAAAGTGATTAATAGGTAACTTGAGCCCCATGATGCAAGTAAAAGGATTGTGAAGATACAGCTGTTGTACAAGCATCAAAATTTTTTCCAAGATAAAATATCTCATTTTCTCAAAGAAATAAGGATTTGAAGAGTCTTAGTAAGAAAGGTAAATTTTAGTTTTTCAGCCACCTGCTAAGCAAAATATGACTTGAGTTTCAAGGTAAGGACAAACGAAGCTTTGGAGACACTGCCACTGTGTAAGATTTTGAAGCTATCAAAAGTGAAATTAGCATGATTTAAATATCAAAGTGGAGAGCCACTTCAAGCTTCTCATAACACCTATTGAGTGAAAGTGTTGAAGGACATAAACAAGCCAAAGAAATTCAACCTTGTGACTCAAACAAAATCTACAGAACAAGGAGGTAAATAGTATCAGTGAGCAAGGTTTAAATTATAATTTCAGGCACCTGCAAATCGAAAGTAGCCAAAAGAGAAGGTAATAAGCATGATTTTCAATTCCATAGTGCATGTCAAAGGAGGGTTTTGAAGCTATTAATGTGTGAAACCCCCCAGAGATGTTTAATGAGCTTATTATGCTCCAAGGATAAATAAGGAGGTCAAATTATCATTTCAACCACCTGCATAGTATCAGAGGTCAAAAGGATGAAAAACATGGTGTTGAGCTCAAAGATGAAAACAATAAGTGATTATAAGGTTGCTCCTGTGAGAAAAAATATGTCAAGTTTTCAAGGTCAAAGGACAGGCAAGTATCACCAGTCGAGCAACTCACAAACAAAAAGCCAAATCAATGTTTTAATTCACCTACAAAAAAATGTCAAAGGAATATTAGTGAGAAAGAAAAAAAGGGAAATGATCTTGAAAAAAATTATAAAAGTAGGTATCATGATTAAATCAAGGTTCAAAGGCTATAAAAACACATCCAACACTTCACCTAACTCATTGTTCACTTGCAAAAAGTTGGAAAAGTCCAAATGGAAAAAACTGTGAGTTTTCGGGTTGAAATTGGCTAAGTTTTTAGGCGTTGTGCATACAGGTCAGTGTTCCACGCCTGGATTCGGGCGTTGTGCCCCTGGAACTGTTCCCCGTGCAAATTCGTTTAGTGCTTCGCACCTGGAGGTACGCGCTACGTGCCTGGAAACGCGTTGCATGTTTACCTGGCAGACCCGACAGGCCTGGTAGAAAGACTCTGGCACTGCGCACCTGCCACACAACACTACACGTTTGCCTGACCCGACACCGCGTTCACCTGTGCATTGTGCGTTTGGCAAAGAGGGCTTCCTACACCTACAAACCCTCAAATCAGCTCAAAAACACCTCCAAGCTACCACCAAAGGTTTCTCAAACTTATTTAAGGGGTAAGTATAGCTGATCAAGCCCTCCAAGTTTTTTGTCATATTTTGGTTAAAGGAGTGAAGATTTAAGGAGAAAGTCCTAATTTTTCATGCTTGGACATCACTGTTTAAAAACACTATCCATATACATGCTAAGAAGACCAGTAAGAACACACATAGGGTTGCCTTGTTGAAAACATTTTCATTCATCTAAGGTTTTGCCTTCACCCTCTCCATTCACTCATAAACTCTAGCCCCTACACCGCAAGCAATTTGACAACTTCATTGCCTTCTTTCATATCCATTTTCCATCAGTGCAAGGTGTCAAAACAGAGATTTAAAAAAATCAGCAAGGGTGGTCATTGGGTTTTCCATCTCCCTCATAGTCATATACTTACACCTTCACTCATCCCTCTCACTCACTTGTAAAAGTTGCCTTTTTACCACCATTCCATCACCTTTTACCTATCAGTTTCATAAGCAGAGCAAGGGTTTCAAAAGAAACAGTGATCAAAATGTCAAGGGAAGGTGACAGTGGTAGTGGTGAGGATGGTCAAGTGCCAGGGAGGCATCGACACATAGGTGGGAGGATTAATAGGTTTGAACCACTAAACACAATGGAGCTTGATGCATCTCCCCTAACTGTTTCATGCTTCCAAAATGTAGGTTGCTATCAATTTTGTGAGAAAGTACAGCAGGTGCAGAATCACCCTGAGCTGACTAAGCTCTTCATCCTTAACCTACATGAGAAACAAGTCGATCTTGCAAGGGTAAACTTTGAGCTGTCATCAGATGCCATTGCTATTGCCACTAGGATACCTAGTGTTGGTGAAAAGTGGTTCAAAAAGGCCAATTTCGACATAAGCCACTATGATTCATTCCTTAAACCCATATACAAAGACTACAAAATGTCCATATTTCCTTTCTCACATTTTCTTGAGAGGTATGCACCCGTGATGAGGGTCATCATGAAATATTTCACATGTGAAGGAAGATTCTCTAGGCTTTACTCCTATCACATCATATTTCTCATGCACTTTACTAGGGTTAAGATGTTTCATTTTCCCTACTACCTCTATAGGAGTATTGACAAAATGTCTAATATTGTACATAAGAGATATTTCCCTCACCAGATGCAAAGCTTCTTCATCACTCTTTGATCAAAATGGTTGTGATGCATCAATTGGAGCAAAAGGGCATTCCATGGGAGGTTTTCATTGCCGATGAAGTTTTCACAAACCCACAATCCCATCCTCGGAAAAACATGCCTTCATCATCTCATCCTCCTATCCTTACTCCTCTATCATCTCCTGTTGAGCATGCTTCACCATCTACACATATCCCTTCACCTCAGGGCAACCCTCCTTGATCACTCTCTCACAATGCATTAGACAATGAAGGAAGTGAAAATGAGCAGTTAAATGAAAATGAGGGAGAAGATGATGATGAATCAAGAAAAAGTAAAGAGGAATAAAATGAAGAGGCGGAGGTTAGTGATGAGGCAAAAACCATGGAAACAGAAGGAAATGAGGATGTTGGCAATGATGAGGCAAGAAACAGTGAGGAGGAAAGCAGTGAAGAACATGGTAGTGAAACAAAGAGCCATGGTGACAATCAAGATAGTGGGACAAATGGTGATGAAACACCTAACAGTGAGAAAGCAGAAACCAATGAAGAAGATTCCCATGAGTTAAAAAACAGTGAGGCTCATGACAATGATAAAGGTAGTGATAATGTTGGAAATGAAGAGGAAAACAGTGAGGAGTCAAAAAAAGAAAAATTAGCCAGTGAAGAAGATGAGGGCAGTGCAGAATATATGGAGGTAGGTATCAACAAAGATGAGGAAAATGATGAAGCAAGCAGCAAAAGTGATGATGATGATGATGTTGTTAATGACTCACAGAACGAAGATGGCAGTGAAGCTAATGACAGTAATATTCTTGGCAGAGATGAGGAAGAAAATGTTAGTGAAGAAGAGGCCACTGAGTCTAAAAACATTGAGGCTCATGGCAGTGATGAAGGTAGTGCAAAAATCAGTGAGGGGGAAGAAAATGAAGAGGCAGATATCACTGAAAATGAAGAACAAAATGATGAGGCTAATATCAATGAGGTAAAGAGCAGTGCAGAAATTGGTGAGGAAGAATCAAGCATGTTGGGCTAGAATTGTGAATTACGAATAAATCACACTTCCCTAGACAGGCGCTAGTCTAGAACAACAGGTGAAAGACTATACGACTATTTCTCCTAACTTAGAACAGATACACAAAGAGTATTGGAGGCTTATTTTTTCAGTCGCTTCCAAATGGCTCCTTATGTCGCTTCCGTTGCAGCTTCAAATTCAAGCGGTTTGTGAGCTAAATGCTTCCTACAAGAAATAACACTGAAACAGCAGAAGATGCAATAATATAGATATCTATTCAAGTTAGTTAGCTAAATCAGTAAAGCATAAACCATATACATCAACCAAGTTCTTGCAATATGGAAAATCAAAGCCAATATAGATGCATATAGGGAAAAATAAGCAGTACTCTTTATTGATGATAGAAGGAGAGGCTACAACCTAGTGACTGATTTGAAGTGACCTTCCAGCAATGTTCCCAAGCCTCATCACAGTATAAATATCTCCAACAGCAGCTTCACAAATCTAGCTCTCAATTGAAAATCCTCCAGCATTTCTCTACTCAAATTCTTCCTTCTCAAGCACTTAGATTTGTGCTCAATTTATAGATGAACTACAGGTTGTTTTGCAATCAATAACTTTCCAAAAATAGGCAAGACATGTTTCCATTCATGTAGATGTCAAATGGACACTTGGATCTAAAGCTTGACACATGTGAACTCTTCTAGAAGGCACTGGCCAAGTCGAGATTCTGGAACAATGACAATTTTTCTCCCAATGTGACCAACGCACCTGTGAATGTCGAGAAGTGCTTTGCAGAGTAGCCTTGCATGGGGCTACCTGCATATGAAATTCACTTAGGCCACTTAGAGCCTGGTTAATGAGCTCTCATATGCTATATAATAAGCTTCAAACCATGGAAACCTTTGCTTGATGAAAGTCTTTCTTGATTTGTCTTGTTTCTTGTCTTAGGGTATGTAGCAACTGAAATTATAGGGAATTATATACCCTTGATCATTGGTCCCGGAGATGATGTCTAGTCAACCAGGTCATTGGGAATGGTGCCCAAATTGACCTATAACAATTTCCCCTTAAAGCATGAGATCCAAATAATAAGAACATTTGATTGAGATGCTTTACACTGTGATGAGTCTGGAAACGAAGCAGAGTGGTCACCTGCATCAATCTTATAATACATTACATCATGATATATCCTCTTTTTATCATGATTGCTAAGGGTATTCATTCCCATCTTCAGCACATAAAACAATCTAATAACATGTACATAATTCAGAAAGTCACCTTCATTGGAATTTTTCCCAGATGCAGACATGCCTACAGATATAGGCCCATGTTTGGATGACAATATGTATGTAAGGTCACCGTACAGATGATGTGTACAACAATCCTGAAATCATAGCCCGGACGGCTAAAACTAGATCTGATGTCTTCTTATCTTGTTCACTCGATCATTCGGGTACAAGTCTAGCCATGTGAATATATGATTTGTAGTTGAACATGGAAAGACATCATTTAATTACCAGCCAATGATGTGAGTTGTTAACAAACGCTAGAGAACCACAATTAATGTCAATGGCCCTCAAGGTACTATAGTACATTTCGTAAGGCATGAATAGATTATTTGATGTTGAACGCATTTGATGTTGAAAGCCAAACAAAATATTTTGGTCAAAGGTCTGGAAGCGAGGATCTTATCGATGCTGTAACAAGCCTCATGGTACTGGAATCTGATGTTTCTAAGTGAAATTCCTAGATATTAATTTGTTGTCGACAGGAAGTCACCTTATTGCAAAACAAGAGTTACTAATTTCGGAGACAAGGGTATGACTTGATATAGCAATTTTCAGGGATGACGGTCATGAAAATGAAGGTTTACGAGTATTACAGAAGGATGAGTTTTTTATCACTGGATGACTTCTCTTGAACATATCGGCGACACTGTGATGAGTTGGCAGCATTAACCTAAAACCAAAGTGAAGTTATGATGAACCATAGGTGTGAATGAACCATCAAGATGATTACCCACCCCAAACAGTCATGGACATGGAGTGAAAGAAGTGTCATGTTCAAGAGTGACTTGCTACCAAAAAGAAACTTTGCTTACTTTTCCCAAATTTTCCCCGGTCATTTTTCGACCAGTACCTCTTTATTTTTTAACAAGCTTGAGGAGGATAACATTTGGTTGATCTATAAATCAACCCTTCGGGTGAATAAAGCATTGTTATTTAATAATTTAACGAGTCTAGCGATGAATGAAACTCGATTCTTTCCATGATCGACAAGCCCGTCGCTATTTTATGTTTTAACGAGCTTAACGATAGTGATAGCCCGGTCCTTTTTCATATTTAGAGAGTCTGAAAAAGAGGATGAATGAGAACTCCATAAGTACTTTTTCATAAATTTGTCTCTTAGATCTGAAAAATTGTAAAATAATATCTGAGAGAACCTCTTTGGTCATGTTTAACCAAGGTATTCCTTTTTCGTAAATAATCTATCTCAGTCCAAAAAAGGGTTAAACTTATACTGAGAAAATATCAATTCATTTACTTTAACGAGCTCGAAAAGACAAGTGCTCGGCAATCTTTTCACATTATCGGAGTCTGAAAAGAGCTGAAAGAAGACTCCAGTGGTTCCTTTTTTGATGTTAACGAAGCTTGAAAAAGAGATGAAAGTGTGCTTCAAATCCTTTTTGTTTTTAACAAAGCTCGAAAAATAAGGAGAAAAAAATATGCTTTGTGGTCAAGTCATTCTTTGAATAAATCTGCACGACTAATCTATTCATTAGTTGTATTTCCTGTTCAGAACAACATCAAATAGATGAAAAATTCTTGTTTCATGGTAAAAACATAATAAAACTATATTCATAGCAATAAATTTAACTTGCAAACAATTAAATGACTATAAAAAGTAGTTTCACTATTCATTTTTACCATTCCATAGTTACCATTTGAATTTTGGAGCTCTGAACCTGATTTTTCCCCCGAACTTCAGTCATTGATTGCGGTCATTTCTGTGGACGGATTTCATCACCGTTTGATCCAAGTTAGTTCCGTGAACCTCCTGTTCCTTTTAGTATTCATTTCATTTCCATTCTTTGCAAATTTTTAGGGTTTTGAGGCCCCTAGGGTAAATTCTGCCCAAAATGAGGGCAACGCACCTCCGAATATCGAAACCTACGTTGCATAGCAGGTACAGTGAAGGGTACCTGCATGTGCAACGCACTGTCTCAGCCCAGGGAGTGCATTGGGCACAGTTCAAGTTTTTGGTTTTCATGATGTGCTCAAAATTTGCCTAGTTTTTTGCAATGAATGGAATCTAATGGATCTTATGGTTGTATTTCAGGTTTCCATTGGATTATAATGATGATTACATGAAGGGAAAGAGAACATGAAGAACAAGATATTATTGCCTTGAATGATCCAGGTACTGTAAGAGCCCTAAGTGATTGTGGACTATTTAAGTACTTCAAATTTTCGGGAATGAGGCAACAAATATAACTCTTAGAGTTCTTAGTTTGAGCATGGGATCTGGAAATAGAGGCATTTCACATTAAGAACAAAGTGGTTCCCATAACAGTTGAGGATGTGTATTTTCTCACAGGTTTTTCGAGGAGAGGTTTGCTGATTTCTCTCACAGGGTCTACCGTTGGAGGAGACAAAGTGAGGGATTATGTTATGCAATATTTCCATCCAGGGGAAAAACCTAGCAAAGATGGAAAAATAAACATCTGAGATGTCAGGGATTTGTCTTTGAGAACCATCCTTTTCACGATCGCTAAAATTGCTGGCATCGTTACACTACATGTAGCGAATAGATTGTATATGCAGTATGCACTAGAGTGCTTAGAGCCAACAGTCTTCAACTAGTCTAAAGTTGTTCTATCTCAGATAAAGGAACAACTAAATAAAGCAAAGGAAGGAAGGAAGAAAAATTTCAGTTATGGTTCAATCCTTATCTCCTTCACTTTTGAACGGATTCCACTGATGCAGCCACAACATGTAACATTGGATATATCTAGTCCTAGAGATCCTCGAATGCAGAGATGGGTAGAACTCATGGGTCGGCATTGTAATGTCCATTTTCCTGGAACTTGCTGCTCAATTGGGAAGATCTCAGATGTTCCATTTTTCCTTCTTGAGTGAGACACTGCAAGTCCATTTCAGAGATCGACTGTTGGGAAATTTATAGGATATGTCTCCTTCAAAGAAGGGAGAGATCCTAAGGCTAGCTGGCCCTTCACAGACTCTGCCTATGGATATGCAATATTCCATCTTGGGAATTTCTGCTACAGCTGCGCATGAGGACGCTGTATAAGGAAGCTGCTACATAAATAAGGCTATCCAATGCTGGGATGCCCTATAACACTTCTAATATGACTCCCCTGTAGAAAATGAGCTTAAAGAAGTGATTCTAGTTGGGTTATACAGACCTCCCCAAACTAGATCTCTAATACAATGCTCAAAGAAAGAGCTTACAGAAATATACAAAACATAAGTCTAGAACTCTACAAATATGAATATACCATAAGAGGGTAAATATCCCAGCCATAATTACATTAATATATCAGCATGAATATACAGGAATATCATGAGGAATAAGACCCTCAAGCATTAGAACCAATCCTCCAATGAATATACAATACAATGCCGGAAGAACATAACTATGCAGTATCTATAGGAGATGTAGCTACTGAATGTATACAAATGAAATGTAGCTAAAGGAATACAAATAAAATGGCCCAAGGAAGGGAAATGGGCTCAATATAGGATTTCTAGCCAATCTCAGGGAGATTGCTAGAAATGCTGGATAAAATACAATAGTGACAAATGAATTGTCACTACAGCTGGAACCAAATGAATGTGAGGTTGTGGCTGATCTGAAATTTTGATGCCCTCCTCTTGTTAAGTCCTCAAAGGGAAAATGGGCTGATCCCCTTTCACTCAAAGCACTCCTCCTGATGAGCACAAGAACCCCACACAACACTGCCTTCATGGAATAACGCAGTTTCTCCAAGTGACTGCGCAGTGGGAGTTGGTGAATGAGTGGCCTGATCCCACGGATATGAAATATGCTCCAAGAGCCTTCTCTACAGCTCCTTCAATGAAGAAATCCATCCTCCACTGAAAAGGAAAGTAAGGAAGAACTCTATGAGTTCCTCTGCTGCTACCCCAGCTACACATCAACCTGCTACAGGAATAACGCTGTAACTGAAGGAGTAAGCTTGGCCAAATGCCAGAATGAGGAAATGTAGCTCAAATCCTCTCCTCCCATGAGGAAGAGGTGGGGGATCTCCACCAGGAACACCCCCAATGCTCAAGAGCACTGCAATCCTGCTAAACAGCCCGGATATGCAAGTCCTTGGCCTCACCACGAAATGTTTGAATCAAAGAATGAATCAAATGAGCTGCTCCTTAGTTCTTATAAATGAAATGAACTCTCTTTCACCATAGGCCCCATAATTAGGTTTTGCATTCACTTTTTAATGCTTTCCCTCCAAAATTTGCATTATTTTCTCAAGCAAGCTAACCCTCTAAAGCAGCGCTATTGACTTGGTCAAAATAGCCAACTCAAGGTGATCCTCATCATGTTCACACCATGGGGTGTTTTATTCAACTGCTTTATTATTTCTCCTTTCACACAAGGAGTGTTATTTTCTTCAAATGAAAGGGGCTAAGGGGTCTCCTTACCCATTTTTATTTAATAAAATAAAAATATGCCACTATAATGTCCATTTTAGCTTGAGGCTAAAATTGGGACATTACAGGCATGCAGGCCAATCGACCGTTGTGTTCTCTACTGCATTCTTCGCCTGGTTTCAGTGACAGATCATCGCCATCGATGAGTATGCATACGCAGGTGTCGATTTCCGAGGAGATCTAGATCTAGTATTACTAGAAGGCGCTCATTGGGGTGCAATAGGTAAGAATCATTTGACCATGTTTTTTGATTTTTTAAGGTTTGTACAACATTTTTTTGTTTTTATTTCTTTCCAAGACTAAACTAAATGTTTGATGTGATGCAAACATTGTTCGTGTTCAACCAGTAGAGGAACCAGAGCATGAAGCAGATGCCCCAGCAGAGAGGGCCGTCAGGAGAGTAGTCCTTCAGGACCTTGATATGGCTGAGACTCTGGCTAAGCTTCAGGAGCACATATATGGGTTGACCTTTGGGATTCCGGATTTCCGGATTGAAGAGCTTCCCATGCAACTGTAGTGACACACTATTGGTGTTCCTAACCGTTGGATGCGGTTGCTTCATAGGATTGCTACATATATAGCATGTTACCATGAGCACCACTAGTTTACTTGTGACTTTTTGCATACATTTTGAGGTCATATGACCAATGTGTCTTGGGCACAAATTTTGTAAAAACCTATAACTATCTATCTATATGATTTCAGAGTTTTTCCTATGTTTAATGCGCAATAATATTCAATGATGTGAATGTTTTCTTTACCTATGTCATAAAGGTCTATCTAAAACTTGATTAGCTAAGGAATCAGTTAAAGTGCTCAAATTTCTGGAAATATGTTTATATTGAGTGAAATCAAAATGTCTCTCCAAATGTCGAACTCTTAGGAATAATATAAGAAGTGTTGGATTTATAACAGTATAAATACTAGTAAGTTGTAATACCACAAGTTGTGAGTCTAACCTTATGATTATGTGGTTAATACCAAATGAAATGGAATCAGAGAGAAGTTCGATCAACACGCTATACTCAGCGATATTGTTCGTCGATCTACTGATACAAATCCCTTGAAAACTCACTAACTCATCGTTCGGAGCAAAAATGACCCACACTGCAGAGGATAGATTCTGCGTATTATGACTAGCACCATCAGCATATCCAACAAATGGTTCCGAAGATTCAGTCATCTACGATGAAATGTAAAGCAGATTACTAACGTCAAGAAAAATCTAAAAAAAAATTAAGATAGTGAATGCAAATCAACAGCATATAAACAATATAATACAAAAAATTACTGCTCTCATGATTAAGCATAGTAACGTTTCAAATACAACCCATTTCTAGGTTGTACCAATGGAATTCCATCGTAATCAACTAACTCGTAGGCACCCTTAGCAAAAACTCTTTTGACAATATAGGGGCCATGCCATAATGGTTCGAATTTCCCTGTACCTATTACATCAGCTTCTTGATCGTAAAGAAGGACCAAGTCACCCTCTGAGTAGATGCGAGGCTGGACATTTTTGTCGTATTGCACCTTTATACGTCCCTTATGCTCTTCGTTGGCCAATTGGGCTTCACGACGTGTTTCATCTAGATGGATGAGGTTAAGGAAACACGCTTCTTCTTCTGAGGTGTCAGGTAACAAGTCTATTGCGAGTTTTAACGATGATATTTCACATTGGATTGGTAAGATAGCTTCCAGACCATACACCAATTGAAAAGGAGTAAATTCGGTTGTGTTTCTCACCAAGGTTCAATACACCCACAAAGCCCAGTACAGGATCAAGTGCCAATTCCTTTTACGGACTCCTATCATTCGTTGAAGCATCTATTTTAGAATTTTGTTAATAGCCTCAACTTGTCCATTTGATTGTGGATAATAAGGAGTAGAATTATCATGTGACAATCCTAACTTGGTAGTCAATTCAGACATCATATGGTTGCAAAAATTCTTCCCATGATCTGTAACTATAGCTTTTGGGACCCCAAACCATGCAATAACGTGGTTAAAGAAAAACAATGCAGCTGTCTGTACTGTGAAATTGAATGTAGGCATCGCTTCGGCCCATTTGGTAAAATAGTCGACTATGACAATAATATAACCATGCCCCCCCCCCCCTGGACGAAGGAGGGTTATAGGTCATGAAGTCAATATCCCATTTCGTAAATGGTCGAGCAGAGACAACAGGATGCATTGGCGCTAGCGGTTTGTGGATTTTACGATAAAAAAATCTGGCATGCATGACAACTTCTGACTGCGAGGATGCAATCTCGAAAAATAGTAGGCCAAAAGTAACTGGCGCAGAGTATGTTCTGTGTAGTAGTATATCCAAATAAATTTCCATCACAAGTCCCAGCATGACAATCATTTAATAATTTTTCGGTCTACTCATGAGTGAGGCACCTCCTTAAAATGGTATCAACACCACGACGATAAAGTGTATCGCCGAAGACCAGATAATCTTTGGCCTGGTATCGAATACATCGTTGATCAAAGCGAGAGGTATTAGGTCGAAAATTTTGGGTTTGGAGATAAATGATGAAATCCCCATACCAAGGATCAGATGATCTGATCAAAAACAGAGACTCATCTGGAATAGACGGTTCCAACGTAGTAGCAGTAATATCAGAGGGAAGGTCGCAGAGAAGCTCAGTCAAAACTAAAGACTTCTTTGACTTGGATTTGATGAATTCCAAATCAAATTCCTACAAAATGACAATCCATTTTGAATATTTCCCCCCCAGAAATTGACGTGATAAGATGTAAATCATGGGGTTGCAATCCGAAACTATTGTTGTTTTTCAGAGCAGGATATAATCGTGAAATCTTTGGATAGCTTGTACAGCTGCCAAGGAAATATTTTCCACGTACGAGTACTTAACATCTGTATCATTGAGATTACGACTCAAATAATAGATCAGATGTTCAATTCCATCTTCTACTTGGACCAAAACCATAGTGATGGTCGTTTCAGCTGCGGAGATATATAGGAAATAATCATTTTGATAATTAGGATGATACATTAATGACGCTTGGACAAGATGGTCCTTGACAACATCAAAAGAAGCTTGTGCAACTTGGTCCCAATGAAAGGGAACCCCCTTTTTCAATAGTCGAGTAAATCCTTTAGCCATTTCGGCATAGTTTGGAATGAACCGTCTCAGGAAGTTAGCCTTTCCTTGAAGTTTATGTATCTGAAGTAAGTTTGATGGTGCAGGCAAATCAAGAATGGAATTTACCTTCAATGGGTCTATTCGAATTCCTTCTTTTGAAACTATGAATCTGAGAAATCGACCAGAACCAACACAAAATACACATTTTTGTGGATTGAGGTGTATCTTGTAGTGTCGTTATCGTAAGAAAATGGCTCTCAAATGTATTGGGTGATCAGTCTAATTCCATGAATGCACTGTTAAATCATCTAGATATAGTTGAGCAATGTGCTTGATTTCATTGAAATCACAATCCATTGCTTTCTTAAAAGTTGCCCCAGCATTCTTTAAACCAAATGGAAGTTTCCTATATGTCAATGTGCCCCAGGGACAGATGAATGTTGTCTTATGTTGGTCATCTGGGAAGATATTGATTTGACTATAGCAGGAAAATCCATCCATGAACAAAAATATTTTGCATCCAACACAATCGTCAATAATCTAGTCGATAAAGGGAGTAGGATAGTTGTCTTTTGGACAAGCCTGATTGACATCCCGATAATTGACACACACTCTAATGGTCCCTTGTTTTTTCATAATAAGAACGATATTGGAAACCCACAAAGCAGAATAGGGTAAATGAAACCAGCACGCAAAAAAATTTCAACTTCTACTTTGATGGCAGCGTCTTTCTTTGGATGAACAGGACGAAGCCATTAATACACCGGTTTGACATCATGATACATATTAATAGTGTGTTCAACTATACTAGTATCTATGCTTGGAATTTCCTCGTAAGACAAGGCGAATACGTCACAAAATTCATGAAAAAGAGAGCGATATGAATCAAGTTCTGATGGAGAACAAGATACACCGACATGAATATTTTCTACAACTCTAGGTTTTGTCGAAATATCGATAGAAATCGTTTCTTCGATATTTGATAAATTTTTCTCAGAGTCAATTGCATTAATAGGTAAAGAATTCGAAAAGAAAATTTTGATGGATTGGTGATATAGTTCACTAAGATTATTTTAATCATAATCAGGAAGATGGGAACGATGATGATAATCTTCCCATGGTTCTCCTTCGAACATCATAGCTTCTGTAATGTTCCAGATTGGGAACAGCGCATGAATCATGCACTTAAAAACGCATTTTCAGAAAATATTATTTAGAAAAATAAAATAACTCTTGTATCCTTTATATCAGACAATAAACAAACTAAATCCAAGATTTGAGCTAAAAAAAATAAGACTAGGTGGGTTAAACAGATCTCCCACACCTAGTTATCTTCAAGAGAAGGCCCAATGAGGGGCTGCAGCAAAGTAAAACGCTCTACTGAAAGTGAAGAGAGCTATCAATGCATTAAATGTGCTGATAGATGCTCAGAAACTTATTTCAAGTATATCAGCAACGCATATCTGAATTTAGGATCCAAAAAGTGGGGAAAACCAATGATTTTGACCCTAAAATAGATGTATTCAGAAATCTGCGTAAAATTAAGGGGAATGGCAGGATTTTATTTTATATTAGGTCGTGAGGGACCTATTCTCTAAATTTCAGCTCAAACAAATCATTATAGCTATGTTAAACAGTTCCTCCATCCCCGTATATGCTTAAAAATGTTGATTTCCCATGACTTTGAGTATGCAGAAAATGGCTGAAGCATGCAGAGCGTAATTTATAAATAAATTAGACAAAATCTGTCTAAAACATCAGATCTGAAGTTTATTATAATATATAATGAATAAAAATAGAGATTCAGCTCCTTTTATACATCAAATAGATCACTCGGCAAGGGGATTTCATGAAAGAAAAAATACAAGTATCAAATCTGCAGAATATGGATCTGAAAAATGCAGAATCACTGAAACTCTAATTATATGATCTTAAATGTGCAAAATTACAAAAGAGGGCTTCAATACAAACTTTCCAGAAGAACGGATGGCCCTTCCTCAAGGAAATAAGCACCAAACTAGGGTAGAAACCCTGCTGCAGCAATGCACTGGAAAAATGATGCAGTTTCTGAAGTATACTGCACAAATGAAGTTGGAAGGTCCTTTGGCCTGATGCCAAGATCTAAATTTGAAGCTCAAGGCTTCCTCACTAATCTTCCAAAGAAAGGAATTCTCCCTTTTCTGCAAAACTAGATCTGGAAGTGGTGTTGAAAACCCCTCACTGCAACACCCTGCAACACAGCAATTCCTACCCAACAGAAAAGGTTGTAGCTAGAGGAGAAAGATTGGCCTCAAGCCTAGATGTGAAGCATCTCAGAACATACTCCTTCAAGAGCTCCTCAATGAAGGAGGAGGAATTCCTAAACAGGAGATCCCTCTCTCTCTAGCTAAACAGCCAAGAGAGTTTGAGTTGCCTAAGAAATCTCAAAATTGAATTATCTTCAACTACCTTCCTTGTGGCCTTCCTCTTCATTTTATAATATTAGGGCTTTGAAAACCGTAAACCACCTCCAATGAGTTAACCCTTTTCACATGAAGGGTCTCCATCTAAAACTGCGCTGATCAATGAGGAGGTTCAATGCATCTAGACACTGTTGTGATTTGGTCCAGTTGACCTAGTCAACATTCTTCATTCCTTTTCACAACTAAGTGTATTTTATTGAAATGGCCCAGATTTGTCCATTTTCATACTGGGCATTGATTTATTTTTCTGATTAGGAGTTCTAGAGTTCCTCCTTTACACTTTTATTCATGAGTTAAGAAAACTGAAATTAAAATACAATATTCCCATTAGCTGCAAAAATTGGGAATATTACAGTCTCCCCTAGCAAAATGTTGCTTGCCCTCAAGCAACTCTTACTGTAGATGCAAATCATCTACTCCCCTCCAAATGGCATCCACATAAGGAAGGCTTCCTCCATTTGCTGCAATACGTTATGTATGTTTGGTTCCAAAGTTGTCTTCCACAAATGCATGAGATGACTTCCAACTGTAAGGTTAGATGTCCTCTTCTTATCATGAAGTACAAAATGACAATTACATGATGTCCAACACCATCATAAACACATGAGAGACATAAAATAAAGTATCTCCTTCCATAAAGGAAAAGATTCATCATGAAATAGCATTCCTCCATCCATGTTTTATGAACTTGATTAAGCATTCTTATGCTTTCATTCTTAGCCCTGTTGGCCTTGTTGGATCCAAACTCCATCATTCCAGTGTTATGCAAAAGAAGAAGGGAAGGAGCAACATGGGTGGACAAAGATGTCAAACCATATTCCCCTAATAATAACCATCAAAGCAAGGCACTTTTCTGCCATCCTCCTCCTCCATGTAAGATGGACAAGCCAAGCTTCCCAAAAGATGATTTACATGCCTTCCTTTGCTGCAATTTATCTTTGATACATAAGGCATGGATCAGAAAATTATGAGCCATGGGGTGGTCACCATACTCATTTCAAAGTAGAAAAAAAAACAAGAGGTCTTGCCGCCTTCTTTCCTCCTCATGTTCATCATGAAACCAAAACATACTAATGGACATATGATATGTCACATCAGCCCAATACAAAGTATCATCATCAATGCACATCATAAGATCAATATGCCAAATTTTACACAATGCAAAACACATAGACATAGGAGATGTCATGTGGTGGCCATACTCTCTCAAGTGAAACAAAATTATACATGCCTTCTCTTGTTGCAACATATCATTGAAATCCAAGGCCCTGATTCAGAAAATTATGAGCTATTGGGTAGTAACCATACTCACCCAAGAGCAGCCATAGCAACAAGGACTTTTGCAGCCCTCTTGCCTTATCAACATGTGGTTCATGGAGCAATAACACAATGATGGACATGTGAAATGTCTCATCAACATAGTACAAGCAAGCTCCCTCATACCACGTCATATGGGAGTCATTCCTCCTCCCAAGCCAAATTTCATGCATGAAACATCCCTCCAATAGAAATACATGTGGATAAATGAGACATATTTCAAACATGGGTGAATACATGGAAATGAGATTTAACATGTGATGTCCCAACTCTCCTTTTAACAACCACATCAACCATGCTTCCTTTTCATATATTCTATTAATGATTCATAAAGCATGATATGAGAGAATAAGAATCTTTGGGTAGTGATCATGCTCACCTCAAAGCAACTAGCGTTGCCATGTCTCCTTGTTCATTTCATGACCATTCTTCAAGGCATAGATCAAAGAAATAGGTGCCTTTGGAGAGTGATAGGAGTCTCCCAAGGGCAACCAACGTAACCAAGATTGCTGGCCCATACATGTTTGCAATTGATCATGTGACCTCTTGCTCATCATCCTCATCCACTCACTCCAATATGGAAGATGAGTGATGTGCTGCATAATCATGGCATCCTCCCTTTGTAGAATACCATCTCCTTTGAACCAATGAAGAACCTTGCATCTCATGAAATATTGAAATGCATCTTTGTTGAGATCTCTTAGTGAGACCTTTCTTCCATCTATGGCCTTCCAAAAGCAGTGAGGCTTTGAATCTGCAGTAAGTAGAAGTCTCTCTTTGAGCTGTAGCATGCTCATTGAGAGAGTGTCATCTAGAGGGGAGAAAATTCTTCTCATCTCAAGATGTCTACTCTTCATCTTCTTCTTCTCCACTGCTTCAAGGTTGAAGCTGCCTTTAGAATGCTCCAAGAGAGCTGAAGCCTCTTTGTCATAGTCACTAAGTGACAGCGCTGTAGATCTACCAGGTGATGAATGCACTTTCTCAAAGCAAGTTTCATTACTGATCTCACAATCAGCCATTGAACATAGGATAGTACTAATCCCCTTTCTTGAGACCCTACATCTCAACCCAAGAGATTGAATGCAGCTCAACAATGATGCATAGGGATAGTTTCCAGTCTCATCCTTGTCCTCTGCGCTGTGACATGTCCTTGCTTCAAATCAGCATTTTGATTTAATCCTTGGCTATGCATTAATCTTGAAACAATATGTGTTGAAATTTCATGCATACCTTGGATCAACTGATATGTGGGAACCTCTTGAAAAAGCACAAGAGTTCCTCCACCCAGATCAATGATGCCTCCAACTGTTGGCAAGAATGTTGGTCTCCTTTCTTCAAGCATACTAGCGTTGGTATCTTCCTTCTCCTCCTCATGCATCTCCTGATTCATGCATGGCACTCCATATGTTAAGAGCTCAAGACTACCTTGCAAAGATGCAAGTGCCTCTTCTCTAGATGCAAGCACCTTAGCAGCAGATGGTGAAAATGGAGATCTCTTGCCTAAAGTGACAAGATTGACATTCTCCTTTGTTTCCTTGGGAGATGTCTCTTTGTAGCTCATCTTTTTCCTCTCCTCATCAAACTCCTTGAGATTTTCTTCAATACTCTTCAATGTTTGAAAAATAAGCAATGAGATCTCTTCATCAGTCATTCTCCCTGCTTTGTGATTACAGGAAGTGTATAGTTCTTCCTCTTCATCTTGAAACCCTTTTGGAGTTTCTTTGCATCTCTCTTCTTCATTTCTATACCTCTCACCTTCTTCAAAGAAATTGGGCATAGTAGATCTATGAGGAGATCTAGGATTCTCCGGTCTTCTGCTTTGCCGATAGGAAGTGCTAGGGCTTCCTTCTTCTTCTTGAAACCTCGTGCTGGTCTCACTGCAGCTTGCTTCTTCTCGAAACCCTCTAGGAGTCTCGGTGCATCTTCTTTCTCTCTTCTGATTTACCTCTTTGGAGAGGCCCTTCTTAGATCTGAACACTGATGAGAGTAAACTCATCCTCTCCATCATTATGATCTATGTATCTTCTCTTTACTTCTCTGATAACTTTATCTCACAGGCTATGCCAGAGATCATGCTCTGATACCACTATAATGTTCCTTTTTAGGAACAGCTCATGAATCATGCACTGAAAAATTCATTTTCAGGAAAATATGCAATGGAACAGGAAAATGACTCTTGGATCTTTTAGATCAGACAATTAAAAATCTAAATCCAATATTTTAGCTGAAACAAATAAGACTAGGTGGGTTAAACAGATCTCCCACACCTAGTTATCTTCAAGAGAAGGCCCAATGAGGGGCTGTAGCAAAGTAAAACGCATAAAATGTGAAGAGAGATATCAATGCATAAAATGTGCTGATAGACACTCAGAAACTGATTTCAAGTACAACAGCAACTCAAATTTGAATTTAGGATCCAAAAAGTGGGGAAAAGCAGTGATTTTGACCCAAAAATAGATGTATTAAGAAATATTCATAAATTAAGGGAAATGGAGGGAGATTATTTTATATTATGTCGTGAGGGATCTGTGCTCCGAATTTCAGCTCAAAAAAAAATCATTATAGCTATGTTAAACAGTTCCTCCATCCCCGGATATGCTTAAAAATGTTGATTTCCCATGACTTTGAGTATGCAAAAAATGGCTGAAGCATGCTGAGTGTAATTTCTGAAGACATTAGACAAAATATGTCTAAAACATCAGATCTGAATTTTATTATAATAGAGAATGAAGAAAAATAGAGATTCAGCTCCTTTTATACATCAAATAGATCACCCGGCAAGGGGATTTCATGAAAGAACAAATACAAGTATCAGATCTGCATAATATGGATCTGAAAAATGCAGAATCACTGAAAATCTGAGTATATGAGCTGAAATGTGAAAAATTACAGAAGAGGGCTGCAATACAAACTTTTTGGAAGAAGGGATGGCCCTTCCTCAAGGAAATAAGCACCAAACTAGGGTAGAAACCTTATTGCAGCAATGCACTGGAAAAATGACGCAGTTTCTGAAGTATACTGTGTAGATGATGTTGGAAGGTCCTTTGGCCTGATGCCAAGATCTGAATATGAAGCTCAAGGCTTCCTCACTAATCTTCCAGAGAAAGGAATGCTCCCTTTTCTGCAAAACTAGATCTGGAAGTGGTGTTGAAAACCCCTCACTGCAACACCAACACAAAAATTCCTGCCCAACAGAAAAGGTTGTAGCTGGAGGAGGAAGCTTGGCCTCAAGCCTAGATGTGAGGCATTTCAGAACATACTCCTTCAAGAGCTCCTCAATGAAGGAGGAGGAATTCCTAAACAGGAGATCCCTCTCTCTCTAGCTAAACAGCCAAGAGAGTTTGAGTTGCCTAAGCAATCTCAAAATCGAATTATCTTCAACAACCTTTCCTTGTGGCCTTCCTCTTCATTTTATAAAATTAGGGCTTTTAAAACCCTAAACCACCTCCAGTGAGTTAACCCTTTTCACATGAAGGGTCTCCATCTAAAACTGCACTGATCAATGAGGAGGTTCAATGTATCTAGACACTGCTGAGATTTGGTCCTGTTGACCCAGTCAACCTTCTTCATTCCTTTTCACACCTAAGTGTATTTTATTGAAATGGACCAGATTTTTCCATGTTCACATTGGGCATTGATTTATTTTGTTGATTAGGAGTTTTAGAGTTCCTCCTTTACACTATTATTCATGAGTTAAGAAAACTGAAATTAAAATGCAATATTCCCATTAGCTGCAAAAATTGGGAATATTAAGGAAATTTCCAAAATATTTTCATCTCAAAAATTTTGGAGGAAAATGACGATGGAGTACCAAAATCTAATGAACGATCCAACCCCAAACACTGCGATGTCGATTTTGATTTGTCGCCCAAGAAAAATAGATTGATTTTGCGCTGTACTCAATAGGTTTGGGCAAGAAACATCATCCAATGTAGAAATATCAGAATCGCCCATACTCTCCCTTAAGCCAGATAGAGTGGAAGAGATCATGTAGCAGGTCCCTATGCTTGTAATTTCTACCGATGTCGTGGGCGGCGGTAATGCAAAGGTTCCCATAAGAGTGGAATCCTTTAAAATTCCTACACCAATGTTCTCAATTTCTAGTTGGGGTAAGTGAAAAAATGGAACGCTTCCAGTTACCTGCGAAGCGGAGGAAGAAAGGAATAATTTATTGATGACTGTGATTGTACCTTTATGTGGAAAGGCAATCATTCTAAAGTATGTAGAAACAATGGTAGTCATTGCATATACCCATGGTCTTCCGAGTAAAATATTATAGTCAAGGGGTCCGTCTACAACCCCAACATCAATACCATCGTTTTGCCCCTAATTCAACATGCAGGTTATTGATAATACCACAAGGTTTATATGTTCTTCCATCAAAATCCTTCAACGTCGTTGATGATTGTGATAATCGCAGCAAGCCAAGTGATTTCCAATAGTTTAGAGACATAATGCACGTAGATGCTCCCTCATCAATAATAGTGTGATGAAAAAGGTGATGGAGAACATTTACTTGTATAGAGAATTCCAATTCTACCGGTAGCTGTGGTACATACCCCGTATGATTAAAGACGACAAGATTAGAATCAATCGGATCAATTACATCAATGGTCGACAATAAAGCCTGCTTCTGGGAGGGAAAATTTTGTAATACCTCAAGAGAAAACATAGCTGAAGGGGATTGAGCCAAATATTCAACCATATTATACCTTAGAATCTGCGTCAAGATTATATGTTCCATTTATGAAATACTTTCTCGGGTGGTTTTATTTTCACTTAGGAATAACAAGAGGTGGTACCGATTCATTGAATGGATTCATTGTCGAGGTAGTAGGTTGATCAGTGGCTGGACTACCATAGTCTTTATTCTGCGTCGACACCAAAATATCTTGTGAAGGTTTTGTGGTAGATAACATTAGCACTTCGGAACTAAGAGCTGGATCCGTGGCAACCAAATTTATGTCCGGATTTGGAAATGGGTTTGTCAACACAGCTGATGCATGAGAAGTCTTGATGATTTTTGAGACTTCGGCATGATGAGGAAAATCCCTAACAAAGTGTTCCTCGTTACAAATTATGCATGGATAACGAGGTTTCTGTGGTCCAGACGGTTGATCAAATGATCTTTCCTGTGGGTTCTAAGTTTTCTTTTTCTTTGATTTCCCCTCTTTCTTACCTCCTGGTTGCTTGTCACTTTTGCCTTTGTCAAATGACATGGCATTAATTTTGGAAGTAGCAGAAGGATCAGATGCAGTAGCGTGATGTGTGTTTACAGTGCCTATCAAGCCGTCTCTGGCATGAGATTCCTTTATTTGAGGAGGAACATTGAAATTAGATCATGACGCATTAGGGATTTTTTCATAGAGCATGCCAGACTGAGTGTAAATCAAGTCTAAATATTGGGCACGAGCAATAACTTTCTCTTCTGTAACGACGCCTCCTTTAGCCACATCCTCAATTATTGATGGTAATAGGGACTTAATGAACCATTCAGGAAGGAGATGATCGGGAAAAAATGTCTTAACCATTCGTCGATGACGATGCCACTCATGAATATGATCAGAAATGTGAGTAGCATTAGTCTGTTTGAAGTTGGTCAAGAGTTCCATTCCAGTTTCATATCTGATTGATAACTGGAAATGGGTCAAAAAGAGAGTAGATAAAGTAGTGAAATTTTCAAAAGAAGCTCTGGATAACTCAATGTACCATTTAGCAGCTAGACCTGTGAGCATACGCTGGAAAAGACGTAGTCGAACAAAATCATCATTGAAGGAATTTTATGAACACCATAAATGATAAGTCATGACATGAGTCGACGAGTCTTCTCCAGGGTTTCCATTGAATTTAGGAATATCATAGGGTAATTTATGAGGTATCATTGGCCACCAAGGAGCATAATTTATAGGATCATTGGTTAACCGGTTTAAATCTGGTAATTCCAAGGTTGCAAAAAAAGGAAACTGTCGATTAAGGTTAGGTTGAGCATAGCTAGGGTAAGATGGAATTGCTTGGGCAATAGGTCTTTGAGCACCAACATATGGAATTTGTTGCTGGTAACCCAAATAGGGGTTATTTTGCATAGCAAACGCTTGAGAATTCTGTTGACCAAAACCTGGATATGATACTTGCTGAAATGAAGTTTGAGGCATTTGTGCTTGTGGCTGCCAAGGGGTCTGTCCACCAATGTTATAACCCAAATTATTATAAGTTGGATTCAATTGATATGTATAACCAAGTTGCGTTTGTGACATCCCATAAAATGGAATACCAGCTTGTGAATAAATGATTCCTGATATAGGTTGTTGTAAATTAACCAAAGGATTTTGAGTCTGTGGACCCAACATTTGATGATATTGAGTCAAAGAACCCGCTAGATAAGGTTGATGTACAATATTTTGATTCTGTAACAGGGGTATATATGTATTAACAAGTGGTAATGAAGTGGGTGTAACAGGTTGAACAGGTTGATACGAGTGTACAACCGTTTAAGGTTGGATAGGTAGAGTGGGCTGCCATTGAAAAACATTCATTTCAACATTATTTTGACCAAAAAGTGACTGAGTACTGTCATATTGGGTGACCAAAGGTTTCCCCCCAGCATAAGGAGGATAATAAGACGGAAAATAATTTTCTCTAAATGCTGGGAGTCCAGTTGATATGGTACTTAAAGGAATTGACCCAAAAGGACCGACTTGATATTGCCCTGATGATGTATGTAATGAATCAAGTCGTTCAATACTAATGATAGGAATACTAGTTAAAACACCGGATGATGACATCGCCAAAGACCATGAACATGAAGATGCACCAGAGAAAGTGCCAGACAATGATTTGTAGCCTGTTGGGACCGAAGGGCCACTGTGAAAATATGACTCTGGTGAGGTCGTCAACATCGATGGAGTAGCGAGGTAGGAGTTGACGTAATTGGAACAGCAGACCCAACTAAAGATGTTGGTTCAGACATGGTTGTATGACCAAATTTATACTCTCGAAAATCAACGGGAGATTGAATGGCAATAGGATCAACAAATATAGATGGAAATGATTGAGGAAAAGACTGGTACAAGTAAAGGTCCCCCCCCAAAATGGGTTGGAGTTAAAGGTGTATCGTCTAATGGGATTTCTTCAATCGCAATTAAACTAGGAGGAAGAACTTCACCGTCAGGCCCAAAATATATTTCATACAGCTCACTATGTGATATAGGAGTTTCAGTGGCTACAGAAATTTTTGGGGTGACTAAGGTAGGAACAACTTCCAGTTGTTCGACTTCAAGATTCAGATTTTCTGGCAAGGAAGAGACAGGATCTGGATCAATTTTTGATTGAACAACGTTGGGTCCAGGAGGTATAGTCTCAGCGATTGAATGGATCGTGACCATGGGTAGCTGTGAAGACTCCATTTCAACAACAATAAATGAATCGGGATGTGTGGAAACAATTTGAGCTAACTCTAGTTTAAAAAATGATGTTTTGCCAGAGGTACAAATTGTACTTGATTCGGCAGATCGGGATCGCCTTCGCCTACCAGAAGTAACTTCCGGTGGTAAAGGTGGTTTTAAAGCTAATCTACGCAAACGAAGGGGGATAGGATTTTGTTCTTCCATGATTACTGATTTATTTTAACCAAAAAAAAAAAAAAAAAAAGAGGGTAATGTTAGGCAAAAGGGTTTACCAAGAAACTGTGAACTGCAGAATACCTCCTAGCGAACCAAGAATTATGGGCAGGTAATCTCCCCGAATGTTGTGTTTGGTGTATCACAATTTCAAGGTGGCCGACTCCGTTCACTATGGATGGATAGCACCTAAAATTTTTCCTCCCAAATTTACCCGAAGGTATGTGGAGGCCCAAGTCTGTATTAGCGCTATCTGATGTGAAACCGCACAGTGAGAGCACCCCTTTATACTTATCATACTGTAACCCCAACCGATATACCCAAAATTACGTGGACAAGCTACGATATACTTACATACGTGGAGTGAGGTATCACACTTGGAATGTATTGCAGAAAAGTTAATGACAGCTGCTATGTTTTACGACGTTGGAACACGTCTCTAGTCGAGACCTTCTAAATGTTATCGTTATGGTTCCAATGCGTTGTTAAGTAAATTGAGATTAATTTTATGTTGATATTACTTAACAATTTTCCTTTCAAAGGTTCACCGCGATGAAGTTTATGAAATTCCTAAAATGCAAGCTAAGAATGATAAACAAACTTTCACTTTTCAGCTTTTTCAATGAAGACCCTAGCTACTAAAGGAAGAGAGAAAATAGTTCATGAGAAAACAAATCAATGAACAAAAACAAAATCAATGAATCACAAACTAGATGCAGATTGCCTAATGTTCCTTTTGCAAAACACACACAATCCTACATGAAAATGCAAGTTTTTCTTTTCAATTTCCTTAAAGTTATGAATGCAGAAAAGAAACTAGATGCATTAGATCAATAATTCAAATGCTTTTTACTTTCAAGAAATGAAGAATACAAACAACAATTTCTCTTTTGAAGGAAAAACGAGGATTTCAAAAACAATTTCTCCTATCAAGGAAATGAAGATTTTACGAAAATTTCCTATTTCGAAAGCAAATTATTCTTAATGTGACCATAAAAAATACTTTGAAATCAACTTGTCAATGATAAAGAAAAACTTTTTTAAACAAACATTGAACAAATTTTCAGCCAAAGGAGGAAGAAGTATATAGATTCACTGGTCAATTGAGCTTCAAAATTTTCAGAACACAGCAGCAAAGAAAACTGAAGCAAGTTGCAAAGTCAAATTCAAGGGAATTTGGTCACTTTCAGGAGTCAACGCAGTCTCCAAGGGGAGACAGTGCTCTGCAACGCAGGCTAGGAAGGGAGACAATGCTCTGCAAAGCACTGTGTCCAGTCTAAGGGTGCATTGGGCGTAGTATACAAAGAGAAATACTACTGTTTAACTCACTATCTTTGCAAATTAAGCTCTGAAAAAGTTTAATCTTTATGTGTAATAGCTACTGGGTGGATAAATAAATCAAATCAGAGGCTAAAACACCTAGAACTAAGAGAAATTCTCCCTAGTGGAGTCGCCAATTTGTTGGGCCAGAATTGTGAATTACGGATAAATCACGCTTCCCTAGATAGGTGCTAGTCTAGAAAAAAAGGTGAAAGACTATACGATTATTTCTCCTAACTCAGAACAGATACACTGAGAGGATTGGAGGCTTACTTGTTTAGTCACTTCCAAATGGCTCCTTCTGTCACTTTCGTTGCAACTTAAAATTCAAGCGGTTTGTGAGCTGAATTCTTCCTGCAAGAAAGAACATTGAAACAGTAGAAGATGCAATAATATAGATATCTATTCAAGCTAGTCAGCTAAATCAGTAAATCATAAACCATATACATCAACCAAGATCTTGTAATATGGAAAATCAAAGCCAATACAGATGCATATAGGGAAAAATAAGCAACACTCTTTATTGATGATACAAGGAGAGGTGAAAACCTATTGAATGATTTTAAGTGACCTTCCAGCAACGTTCCCAAGCCTTATCACAGTATAAATCTCTCCAGCAGTAGCTTCACAAATCTAGCTCTCAGATGAAAATCCTCCATCATTTCTCTACTCAAATTCTTCCTTCTCAAGCACTTAGATCTGTTCTCAATTTATAGATGAACTGTAGGTTGTTTTGCAAACAATAACTTTCCAAAAATAAGCAAGACATGTTTCCATTCATGTAGATGTAAAATGGACACTTGGATCCAAAGCTTGACACATGTGAACTCTTCTAGAAGGCACTAGCCAAGGGGAGATTCCGAAACAATGAGAATTTCGCTCCCAATGTGACCAACGCACCTGTGAATGTCGGGAAGTGCTTTGTAGAGCAGCCTTGCATGGGGATACCTACATATGCAATGCACTTAGGCCCCTTAGAGCCTGCGTTGGTGAGCTCTCATATGCTATATAATAAGCTTCAAACCATGGAAACCTTTGCTGGATGAAAGTCTTGCTTGATTTGTCTTGTTTCTTGTCTTAGGCCATGTAGCAACTGAAATGATAGGGAATGATAGACACTTGATCATTGGTCTTGGAGATGATGTACAGTTAACCAAATCACTGGGAATGGGGCCCAAATTTACCTTTAACAAAGCAGTAATCATGATGGCCACAATATCAGTGGAGATGATGATAATGATGATGATGATGTTGACACTGATAATGACAGCAAGAATATCAATAATGAAGCAGAGAGCATGGAGACAGATGGCAACAGCCATAAGATCAGTTATGAAATCCATAAGGACAGCAAGGATATCAATGATGATGGTAGTCATGATAGAAGAAATGGTGAAGACACCAAAATGAGCACAATTGAACCTTTTTCTCTAACCTATCAAAGAGGAAGTAGGAATGTGTTTGCTACCTCTAAAAGGCAAGGGGCCATGCCTTCCACTTCAACCAAGCAGATGGAAAAAGGCAAAGAGAAGGTCAGAAAGGAAGAAGAAGAAGATCAGCATGAGACTGAGCAAGAATTTGAACTCATTCATGTTGACAGTGATGATGAAAATGAGGTAAGGATCTCAAGAATGTTGCTCAAAGGTAAGGATGCCCAAATCAAATATTTTCAAACCAACCTAGTTAGGGTTAGGAATGTCATCATTTTATTATGAGACTGAAAACAAGCATTTGGAGGCACAAAATGCCATTTATGAGGTTAGGGAAATCAGATCTCGGAAAGAGGCTGAAAGGACCAAGGTTAGGCTTGATGAAGTCTTGGGTGTTTTTGATGAGAGTGAAGATGAACAAGGGCAGCGGTCTAGAAGAAGGCCAAGAACAATGGGCTTGAGGAAGGCCTTGGCCAAGGAGAAGGATCAATAAACAACATTGGTAGAGCATCTCACTCCAAGTGACTTGCTTGCCATGGAGATTTATTATGATTGGGAACCTTGGTTAGAGAGGGCTAACACACACTTGGAAGATCAGCTATAGAAGACACAATGGGACCTTGGCCTTTAGAAGAATATGGCCAAGCATTATGCCTTGAGTAATCAAATTGCAAGGGCCAAGCTCAAAAGGGCCTTTGCCAAAATTCAAGCCTTAAAAGAGGAAAATGGCCAAGAAAACCTTGAGATCTTAGCTGATGCTTCCCTATATGCATCCAAAACCCCATGAGGAAGATAATTGCAAATTTTGGCAAGTTTTTGACAATTTTGGTTTTTCATTGTTTCTGCGCTTTTTCTTGGGGCATCCATTGAAGGAAAACTTTACATTTTTCGGTTCCTTAGGCCAATTGCATCACACTCACCAAGTTTCAATTCATTTGGAGCAAATCTGGTCCTCCAAAAGGGCCAAAAACATGCAAAATTTCACCTTTCTACCTTGTTTTCAGGGTTGGCATTGCGCCTTTAGCAGCCTTGGGAGATTTGGTTTTTGAACAGGTTAATTAATTCCAATTATAAAACCAAGGGAACTTTTTTAAAGCTACAATGAGCTATCATGGAGCTCATTCCGACATCGAGAAGGCCTTCAAAACTTAGTTGCAAAGTGACCCATTTTTCCAGTGCAGGTGTTGCACCCTTGGACCTCTGTGATGCACCCTTGCATGCAAAAGTCAACAAAAGAAACAAATTTATTTCAAATAGATATTTTGTGTTTTTTTGGGCAAATCACTCCTAAGTTAGGTGTTATAATTTATTTTTCATTTATTGCATTAGATATTTTATGCCTTGGGCCTTGCATGGTCTCTTTGGACATAAATGGTATTTATGAGTATTTACGACATTTTGGGAACCCTAGTTAGGGTTTTGGTCCTCTTTTCTTGTTAAATACAACATTGAGGCCTCATTGTACATGTTGGATGATTATTGAGAGTAACACATAGACTTTGAGATTGAAGAGAAATTTGGCTTTGGTTTTTTGTGGATGGATTGGCTTGCTTGACAATGGAGAAGGCTCACTTGTAGGATTCATGAGCATAGTTAATGGTGATGTGTTATTTATTTAGTTCTTTTTTTCTCATGTTATCATTTTGTTCCATCTTTCTGTTGCAGTAGGACAAAATTTTTAGGCTAAGAAATGTTGTTTAGAGGCACCTTAGCTATGTTTTTAAGGTATTTCACTTTGAAGTATTGTTGATTAGGTTTAGCTAAAGAGGTATATGATTCGCCATGCCCTTTTTCTCATCTTAAATAGTTTCTTTGTAGGTATTTATAGCTTGATTAATGATGTTAGGATTTCCCTTTTCCTTGATCTCTACTATATTTTTATCTTAAATTTTTTCTATCTTGAAGGTGAAATCACTAGAAGATTTACAATTTTCTTGCCTTCTAGAGTTCACTGGATTGTTGTCTTTATGCTTACTTGTTAGGGTTTCTTCAAAGAAGTTATTGGTATGCCCTGTCTTTGATTATTTCTTCATGATTAGTAGTTTTAAAGGCTATTCTTGTTAAGGTATCTATTGAAGGATTCTTAACTTCCCCTTTGCACCTACCATGTTCACAAATTTGATGTTCATTTCATTCACATAAAACCTTTAGATCCATTTCACTTTGTTAGATTTTCCCTGTGATGTACCTTAGACCTATTTTTAAACCTTTAAATACCTCTTATAGACTCCATAGCCCAATGTCTTACGACTCTCTCACTCTATCTATCCTGCTTGACAACCTACCTAACCAACCAAACCAAAAAACAAACCCTAAACCTAATAACTAGCCTAAAATCAAACCCTAAAAGCTATCAAGTTCCAGTTTTCATACAAACATAGAGAGAGCCCTCTCTGATTCTATGAAGGCTAGGTCCTAGGACTCCAAATATTGGTTTGATGTTACCCCTGTACATTTGGTATTGCCAATCTAACAAATTACGAGGACCTAACATAATGGCGATCATGGTGGGACACTGACTCAGTAGCATCCTAATTATACCTTAAAGACTCTCAAATCCCTGTCAAACTTAGAAAATCAAGTTTTATCCGAGAGTAGTATCTAATTGATTCACCATACTAGCAAAATGATGACTCAACTAGGGAAAACCCATTGAAAGTCTCAGTGTTACATAAAGAAACTCAGAAAAACCAAAACATCTCTAGATTGGTTTTTGAATTGTTGATGGTGGACAGCAAGCCAACCCTCAGAGTAGTAAACCTCATCCACCTGGTGGATCCACTAGCCTCCAGTAGACCTACTAACTTCACTAGCCCTCATAGACTCCCCTGGGAATACACTAATTAGTCATAACATTCTAGAACCCAGACATTCATTGTGTGAGCTTAGTATCCTTACAGATAGGTTTTTTTTCAAGGCACTCCTAAACTTTCAGCCTCTCTTCATTTTTGAGTTTGAAATCTAGCTTCACAAAGGATAAGCACCAGATCTCACCCTGACCCTAACCCTCCTACTATAGTTGATGACCCAGAATGGATTTTGTGGAAAACATCTAGGACCCAAGGTTCAACTACTGTTAGGACCTTTCACAAAGAAATATTTGTCCCTGAAAACCTCGTAGCCTTGCAAGATCCCCAATTTGACTTATACCATAGAAAAAACCTTTTTAGAACTAAGCCTTAGAGTGGGATAGACCAGACACACCTTGAGCCCATAGATTTGCACCAGAGTCCTAGTAGAGAAGCCTCTCCTTCCACTCCTCTTGACTTTCAGCTTCTCCAAAACTTTGGCTCCTTCCATTCCAAATCTGCTCAATCTCAATTTTCTGGTCTGAGTGCATCTATAACTTCAATTCACACATCCACAATGCAAACCACTCCACTTCATCCTCCACCTCCTCTCACAAACCCTCCTTGGGTTCCTTTACATCCAATCATGGCAGCATGGTTTACCCCCCTAGTTCCACCCTAACCTTTAGTGCCCATGCCTCAGGACTATCAATCCAAAATACCCCACTTTACTGGAGTTGACTCTACCACTGCCCAACAGCATGTAGATAGGATGAATGATGTCTTTTACTATCAGGAGATAGAAGAGGAGACCATAAAAATGAGGATGTTTGCCCAAAGCTTAGGAGGAGAAGCAAAAAATGGTTCAAAAACTTAACTCCTAACAGCATACATGATCTCCCTTCCCTCTATCAGACATTCATAAACAAATGGGAGATTAAGAAAAACCCCCTCCAAATCCTCTCAGAGTATAACAACCTTAAGAGAAATGTCGGGAAAGTGTCCAAGACTATTGCACTAGGTTCAATAGTGTATACAATGCACTCCCGCCTCACATGAAACCTCCACAAGGCCTACCATTAGTAAAATTTCCAAAGGGTTTTGATCCAAACATGGCCTACCAACTGAGAGAAAGAGATACCCTAACTTTATAAGACATGCAAAGGGGAGCTTTGAGTGTAAAGGCCAATCTAATTGAAAAGAGGGCTAGGATGAGGTCAGAAAAGATGGTCACATACAAAGATGAAACCATAGCCTCCACCTCGAATGCCAAAATTGACAATCTAGTGAGGGTAATGGAAAGAATTATGGGGAGGATCAACTTGAATGAAAGAACACCTCCTAGGGAAAAACAACCAAATCCCCAAAACAAAAATAGAAATTAGAACTTCAGAAGAGACCCTCCTTAAAACAGAAAAAGAGACAACGACCAGCAAATCAGGCCTCCTTTCCAAGACAACTATGTAGATGAAGAGGAAAGACAGACTGAACAGCTGGAAGAAAACCATGTAAACTTTATAGGCTCTGATAATGAGAGTGATGTTTTCCTCACTGAAGAAGAACAAGGGTTATTTTCCTCAAAACAAACTGAAACAAACTATGAGGATTCTGAAGACTACAAACTGGGATTTGAAAATTCCATAATGGAGGTTCATAGGCAATATGACCTTAGGAGTAATAAAAACCAAGATGCTTCCAAGAAAAACAAACTAGAAACTATTGTTAAGAATATCCCTGAAAACATAATGAAAAGGACAATAGAAAACACCACCATAATGGCTAAGAAATCTGATCAAAACAAAAACAAAACTAGCCAACAAAATGGTGACCCAAGCTGCCCTAGTACATCAACTAGTGGCCCCAGAAAATCTGCTTTAAATGACAGTCCTAATAAAACTCAGCAAACCAAAATTGCTAAAAAGACTATGTGTGACAAAACTGATGTAAATATACCAAAAACACTAGCACCTTTCATTTTTTAGGGTGAGATTGCCAAAATAAAAATAAGCATACCTCTTGTTGAACTAGTAATTTAGGATGTATATAGGTCCCAAATGTTAAAAACTTTGAACATAGGAAATGACACCGACACTCTGAACCTAACTAATGACAAACCAGAGCTATGGTTTGGGCCTGTGGTAGAGGGAAAATATCAAAAAGCATTTTCCCCTCCATTCTATGTTATGTTAAATATTCATGACAAAATCTTGCACAATTCCATGCTAGACTCTGGTGCCTCACACAATCTCATGCCCAAGGTGATGATGGAGAGATTAGGCCTCAAAATAACCAAACCTTACAAAGACTGGTATTCTTTAGATTCAAGCAAAGTCAAATGTTTGGGTCTAATCAAGGATCTGTGTGTCAATCTAGCACAAATACCTGCTAAAAGCCTAGTCATGGACATTTTAGTGGACGACATTCCCCCGAAATATGGCATGCTTCTATATAGATCATGGGGAGCCAAAATTCAAGGGAACCTGCAAATGGACATGTCCTATGCTACCATCCCGATCTTTAACCAAAAAAGGATATTGTACTAGGAATATCACATGAAATATATGGTTAGTAGCCAAGATATGCCAAACAACACCCCTCTTTATTCCATCCATTCAGACCTTGACTCATTTATCTTGTATAATGAAGATGGCATTGATGAACAAGTAAATAAAATTGAGAAAGATCTAGACCTACCACAACAGTCAAACCAAACATTGAATGAAGAACTTGACAGCCAAAACTCTAGCAGCCCTAAACAACAACATAATGGTGAAGTTGAACTTGAAAGACTTTGGAACATGAGCTTTGATGGATCTTGTAGAAAAGCTGGTTTGGGAGCTGGTGTTTGGATACATAACACCAATGAAGACCACTCCTACAAACTAGACTTTCAATGCACTAACAATATTGCAGAGTACGAGGTCCTTCTCCTTGCTTTACATTTTCTAAAAGACATAGGAGCCAAGAAAATTTATGTTCAAGGGGATTCTAAACTAATCATTAGAAAAATCAAGGGAGAATATTCTACCAAGAATCCTAGGCTAAGAGAGTACAGGAATGATGTCTTAGACCTCCTGAAAAAATTTGAGAAGTATGAACTTATCTCCATCCCTAGAGCTCAAAATAGCCTTGCCAATGAACTTGCCTTTGCTGCCAGCACATGCCAAATACCCCATGCCAATGAAAAATACACTATGAAAGTCAAGAATAGGCCTACAATACCTGACAACATAGATTATTGGCAAGTGTTTGAAGTTGATAAAAAAATTGATGATTTTTTGCAATTTAAGAATGAATTTGCAACACCAAAACCAAGCTTAGAGCATGAACAAGATTTCCCAAATGAAGAACAAACACCAAAAAAATAACCATTTCCTTCTGTCGATGTAAATCTATTAGAACATTTTTATGAGACGGAATTTTCTAAGGACTCGGATCAAAAATACCTTGAGGTTTTACAATGCAAGGATGACTCATTACCAAGAGGTCTTACCCCCTTAGAAGAGTTTTTTGACTTCAATGATGTTGCTAGGAATCCAAAAATGGAAACCACCAAAACTGATGTGGAAGAATGCAACATAGGAAGCATAGAAAAACCTAAAATGATCAAGTCCTTTCTCAGATAAAATAGAAATATATAGAGTTGTTCAAAGAGTTTAAAGAGGTTTTTGCATGGGGGTATGAGGACTTGAAGTCTTATGACACAATCATTATTCAACATAAGATTCCTCTCAAGGAAAATCAGAAACCATTCAAGAAAAAATTGAGAAGAATAAACCTCGTCCTAGTGCCTCTAGTTGAAAAGGAAATAAATAATATGTATGATGCTCGTATCATAGTCCCACTTAGGTACTCAAAATGGGTTTCTAACCTTGTGTCAGTAAGAAAGAAAACATGGGAGATTAGGCTATGCATAGACTTTAGAAACTTGAGAAAAGCCTCCCTGAAGGACAACTACCCTTTACTCAAAATGGATCATATACTGCAAAGGGTGGTAGGTTCTAAGAGAATATCATTTCTTGATGGCTTCTCAGGTTACAATCAGGTACTAGTACTGCCAAGTGATCAGCACAAAACCACTTTCACAACACCTTGGGGCACATTCATGTATGTAAAAATTCCATTTGGGTTGATGAATGCGGGGGCTACATTTCAAAGAGCCATGGACATATATTTTTCTGAAGACATAGGTTACTTCATAGTGATATACCTTGATGACATCATTGTCTATTCTAAAACTATGAAGAACATGTAGTTCATTTGAGAAATGTCTTTGAGAAGTGTAGGAAGTATGGTCTATCTCTAAATCCTAAGAAAACATTCTTTGGTCTTCAAGAAGGAAAACTATTAGGCCACATCATTTCCGAATAAGGGATAAAGATAGACCCCAAAAGGATTGAAGGTATACTACAAATCAGCCATCCTAGAAACATTAAAGAGCTGTAATCTTTCATTCGAAAGATAAACTTCCTAAGAAGGTTCATACCTAACCTTTTTGAACTCCTAAGAAATATCACAAGCATGTTGAAAAGAGAAGTAGGAGTCAAGTGGACCATGCAAGCCAAACAATCCTTTGAACTGGTAAAACAAGCCCTTACCCAAACACTAGTTCTAATCAGCCCCGACTTTACCAAGGATTTCCTCATTTTCTCCTTTGCATCAGAACACACTATTGCTATTGTATTGCTTCAAAAGAACATGATGGGACAAGAACAACCCATAGCCTTCTTCAACAAAGCATTGAGGGATGATCCTCTAAAATATAACATCATGGAGAAACAATCCTTTTCCTTGATCAAAGCATTGAAAGACTTCAGAGTTTACATTTTGCACTCATATGTTATTGATTTTGTTCCACATACAGTTGTTAAAGATATTCTGAATTAGGACCTTGAAGGTAAAAGGGGTAAATGAATTGCCATTATCTTAGAATATGATTTAGAAATCAAACCCACTAAACTAATTAAAGGACAAGGACTCGCAAAACTCATGGTTGAATCAGATTTTCAAGCACTAAACATGAATATGATTGATGCATTAGAGGAACAGGAAGAGTTCGCAACTCCACCCATTGAAGAATAATTTCTGAATTCATCTTGGTATGTTGATATTTTATATGTGCTTTTTTTATCTTAATTCTCCTCCTACTTTATCCAAAACAAAAGCTATATTATTGAAATAAAAGGCTTTAAATTTCTGCATTTTAGATGGAGCTTTGTATTGGAAAAATTATGTTGGCATCTTGCTTAAATGTTTGCTTAAAGATGATGCAGATAGAATTATGCATGAGTTTCATGAAGGAGAGTGTGGACGTCATCTCTACTGGAAAACCACAGCCAACAAGATCCTTAGAGTTGGTTACTATTGTCCCACTCTTTTCCCTAACATACACAAGCTAGTTGCAACTTGCCATAAATGTCAAATCTTTGATGACAAGAAAAAACTCCTACCCTTGCCCTTACATCCTATTAGTGTTGAAAGTCCTTTTCAATAGTGGGGTTTATATTTCATTGGCAGGATCCACCCCGCCTCATCTGCCCAACACTAGTGGATTCTCACTGCTATGGATTATTTCACCAAATGGATAGAAGCCATCCCTTCAAGGAATGCTATTGACTTACTCATCATAAAATTCATTGAAACTAACATCTTGCCCAGATTTGGTTGTCCCAAAAAAATCATCACCAATAATACTACTGCATTTAATTCCAAAAGGATGGTGGAATTTTGCTACAAATACCACATCACACGAGGGCACTCTACCGCTTATTACCCTCAAGGTAATGGGTTGGTTGAGTCCTCTAACAAAATCTTGGTGAACATCATCAAGAAGCTATTGGAAGAGAACAAAAAATCATGGCATAGAAAACTGGTGCATGCACTATGGGCTAATAGACTAACAACTAAGAAATCTATCAATATCTCTCCCTATCAGCTGGCATGGATGTTTTTTTCCCAACATCATTATAGATTTCAGTTATGAAGCTTCTTTAGAGGTGAAATCAGAAGAGAACGATATGCAAAGGAGGTTGAACCAAACCATTCATTTGCAGCATTCAAGGGAAGAAGTTTACAAAAGAACACAAGAATTGTAAGAGAACATAAAGAAGATCTTTGATAAAAGGACCAAAGCCAATGATTTCCACATTGGAGACACGGTGTTTAAATGGGATTCAAGGAGAGAGGACAAAGGCAGGCATGGAAAATTTGAAAATGTGTGGAAGGGACCTTACATCATTCATTCAGTTAGAGGTAACAATGCTTTCTTTTTACAAGAGCTGGATGGAGTAGAGTTATTCGGAGGTCCTATCAATGGAAGGATGCTCAAGCACTATTTTTGTCAAAATTCCTAGTTTGAAGCTTTCATTCATTGTACGTAACATTGATTGATGAAAAATCAGAAAAACAAAGGGAAAAAAAAAAAAAAGAGGGTAGGAAAAAGAATAAGTACATCCCCATACCAAAAAAGAGTGTTGTTGAAAGTGTGCAAGCCTCAATGCCACTACTAGTTGAAAAGGAAGAATCTTGTTCAGTCATCTAGCCTAATCATGACTAAACATGTTTTAAATTTCTGCTGATAGGTTAGTGAAATAAGACTTGTCAAATAATTTAAGCTTGACTTGTCAGTAGATTAGATTAGGAAAGATTGTTGGTTCCCAAAGCATAAATCTAAATCAAAAGAAAAAGAGGGATGCCTAACAAATTCTGAATCACAGCCCTCATGTTTTCTAGTTTTTTATTGTACAAAATTTAATGTCTATGTGTAGCTTGTCCAAATGCCACAGCCCATGGCAAATCAGATTTCTTAATCCTAGTTTGATCATGTTTTCAATTTCATTTCAGTAGGTTAGAGAATAAAGCTTTTCAAACAGCTTAATCTTGACAAATGAGTAGAATAGGTAGAGAATAAAAGAGTTCATTAGCCTAATCTGAACTCTTGTAAGTGATAAGGGTATAAGTAGATAGTTTTTTCTGCTTTCAAAAGAAAATAATGTCAAGGGTTTGCCAGTCCAAGTGCACCCAAAAGAAAAAGAAAAAAATTAGGAAAAGTATGATGGGTAGGTAGAAATGAGGTTGAAGCAAACATGTCTTTCTAATTTTGTGATCATAGCTTCAAGAGAACATCAAAAAATGAAGGAACGAGGATTTGCAAAGTGCAAGTAAGGAACTGGTCTTCAAAACTCAGAGATTTCAACTCTAAGGTCCCGGACACCTCCTGAAAAGGAGCTGCCCTCCCCAAGTGGAGCCATTATTAGTCATCAATAATTTTTACCATCTGTAGATGACTAAATATTGGTTTCTAGATTTCTAAAATCAAATTTCCCTAAATATTGTGAGTTTTAGAAATCTCACTGCCTTCATTATCCTTATGGAAAATTTTTCACTATTCTACCATTTTTCCATTTCATGGTCACCCTACCACTCTTAAAAAACTCCTTATGGGCTTGTGCCACTCATCTCTATCCTATTTTCCCACATATAACCTCATTTATCTATTTTTTTCCCTTGTCCATAACACCACTTTCATCTAGGGATACCAATCAGCCTATTCATTCCCATGTTCACCAGGTTCCTCAAGCATTGATGGTCTCAGGACTATCTCTGTAGGCTCTTTAGATAAATCAAGTACATTAGATTTTGGATCTTCAATACATCAATTTGTCAAAACCTTTGTTTTTACACTTAAAGACCCCAAACCAAGTTTCAGTCAAAGACTAGGTTAAAGGACCCTCCCACTAGCTCATTAGGGTTTCATAGGTTGTAGGGTCATCATTGGTGATTTAAGCACTGCTTTTCCTATGCTAAAAGCTGTCTCAAATGGTAAATCAGATCAACACATGCTTGTCCAAGAAAGATCAGAAAATCTTCAAGGAGGATTGTTTTATTGAGTTCAAGTTTTGCAAAAGGTAAAGGTAGTTTGGCACTTCTGCAAGAGTGTTAAGAGCCCTATCAGTAGGAGAAACTAATAAGGTAAATGATATATTCCTAAAATAAGACATCTTGCAGCAAGGAAGACAGGAAGCAGTTTTTTTTCAATAAGAATCAAGGTTTTGAGCTTGATGGCCCAACAAGTGCCAAATAGTGAAACAAATGGTAGAAATGACCATGGAGGAGGTACACCAAGAAACCAAACATGAAGAGAAGTTTTTTAGAAATTATTAATGAAAAAGGGAAAATGGTGAGGTGAACTGGACAGAAATGAATGAACTTGAAAGGGCTATAGAGAACTTAGAAGACAACATTGATAATTTTTCTCAAGCATTCCAAACACCTAGGGTTTTTGGAAGATGATCAAAGAAGGTGACAAGCATGTTTTTAACTCCATGATGACAGCAAAGGGATTCTGAAGATGTCTCTATTTGAAAAGATTCCAAACTTGTCCAAAGAAGTTTGTCATGCCAAAAGTGATCAATAGGTAACTTGAGCTCCATGATGCAAGTAAAAGGATTGTGAAAATACTATTGTTGTGCAAGCATTCAAATTTTTGCCAAGACAAAATATCTCATTGCCTAAAAGAAACAAGGATTTGAAGAGTCTTAGTAAGAAAGGTAAATTTTAGGTTTTCAACCACCTTCCAAGTAAAATATGATTTGAGTTTCAAGATAAGGACAAAAGAATTTTTGGAGACACTACCACTGTGTAAGTTTCTGAAGTTATCAAAAGTGAAATTAGCATGCTTTAAAGATCAAAGGGGAGATCCACTTCAGGCTTCTCATAACACCTTTTGAGTGAAAGTGTTGAAGGACATAAACAAGCCAAAGAAATTCAACCTTGTGACTCAAACAAAATCTGCAGAACAAGGAGGTAAAGAGTATCAGTGAGCAAGGTTTAAATTATCATTTCTGTTAAATAACCACATGGTAGAGGAGAATATAAACACACACATAGAAAGATAAGCATGAGTTATTCATATTACTCACCATAGATGTCTATTTATGTTACATTGGTGTGACCCTTGGATTCATATTCCAAGGTCACTTGGACTCCTTTGTGACTATTTGCCTTCCACACCTACCCATAGAGGATTAGGTGTCCAACATTCCCCCCCTTAATCCGAAGGGGTATGTGTGAGTCCAAGAAGAGAGTTGTAATACAAATCTGCAAAGTATGCATGGCAGCACTTAGGTTGAATCAGCTCTCTAAAATGTTGGCATAAAGAGGTGGTTTAAGCATGACCACCAACACTGGAACGCAACACTTATTTTAGTTCCCGGAACTCTTCCAAATCTGGCAAGAAGCTGAGGGCTTCTGCTAGAGGAAGTGTCCCTCATATTTGAAGAGGGAGACCTTCAACCTAGAAGAAGGGAAGTCTACAACCTATGATGGTTTAAGGATGACCACCAACACTGGAATGCTTAATATATTTCCCGGAACTCTACCAAAGCTGGCAAGAAGCTGAAGTCTTATGCAATAGGAAGTGCTCTGAATTCTTTGAAGAGGAAGAATATGAACCTCGCATAGATGGTTTAAGGTTGACCACCATCCAAAGGCATGCTCATGGGCATCTGTGTCTCTGGCTACAACTTTGAATCTGGAATGATAGATTGTGGCTCAGGTTCGCTTGATGTGGCGTCGAAGCTTGTAGATGACCACCATTTTCCCCCCTATCAGGTACAAGGTGAGATGATGGCGAAAACTCAACTGCAAGATTGTTAAATATTCTAGAATAAGTTCTGACATGCAACTTAAACATCTTCTTGGCTGTTGATGCCCATTTCCAAGAAGCGATCCACCCAAGATGAATATTTGTTCTTGCAGGAGACCTATTTTAGAATCATCTGTGTGAATAATGGGTGTACCGACCATAGTGCTTGCATGGGTGAAGATCAAAACAGTGATCTTTCATATGGCCAACTCGATCACAGTGTTATCATTTTTTAAATTTGTTGTTGTTGTTGTTGTGGAAGAGGAGGTGGATCTGGAATAGCTGAAGGTGAACTGTCATAAAGAAATCCGGCACTCTGAAATTTGATGGGCTTAGAGTATTCTATAATATGAAATGAAAACTCCTTGTCATATCCAAGACCTTTTTTGTGCTTGTTGTGGATAAGTTGTTCCCAAGGTCTGATGATGGGCTTGGGAGGTGCTGGCTGGATTTTTTCTTCTTTCTACAAATTTGTGCTTAAAATGGGTACTGCATCCGCAATTTCTTATTGTCGATGGGAGTCTGTCTCAGTGTTCTGAACAAAAACAAGTTCAGAATGATGACTCCGATGATGTAATTCTTCTTGTTGAAGTTGAGATTCTAGTTGTAGAAAATCAATCTTTTCTTTACAGATATCAAAGAGAGTGTCTTTACGGATTCAGATTGTGTCATCAACAGTGGATTGTATCAAAGTTTCCAAGGACTGTAATACTTCATAAAATTTTTCCATTTTCCAAACAACTCAGGCTCAATAAATAAAGGGTGTCAGCTTCAACCGATAATGCACCCATTTACAATGTAAAAAAATTGCGAATATTCTTCAGTTTGGTTTTAATCAATCTTCTTCAAAAATGGTTGCTACAATTTTATAGGTAAATAGAAATGTCCACAAGAAAATGAATCCTTTAGCTACAAGCAGCCATATTCTCCAACAAGTTCCACTCGACCCCTCTGAGAAGAAATTATGCTACAACATGGAGAATGTGGCTTAGTGATGAAATAAACTATGGAATAATACAATCATATGGGCCAGTGCATTCTACTTCCTCTACAAGTTTTATCAGTCACAAAATTGTATGCGGCCTCCTAAATGTTGCACAAACTCTTCCTAGAATTTCTCTACTGATATACAAATTATGTCAGCCTCTATTTGTATCTTTTATGATGTTTTAACCCCTGGATAAATTCGTGGGTATCTGGAAATCTAACCCTCAATCCAACTGAAGTAGGAATTTGACTTCAAATTTGAAATATTATCCTCTCAAATTAAACCTCCAGTTCTGAAAATTCTTGGCCCTTTTTGTGAATAGAATTATGAAAATTATGCATTGAGAAACCCACAAACTAAATTATTCTATTCAAAATTTGGGCATATGGTGAATTTAAATAAGAGTATGAACCTGGGGGAAAATCTCTTCTTACTGCAAAAACTCGATCTTTTCATCCTTTTTTTCCTTCATCTGATATTCTATGCATGATTTGGACCCCTGACACAACACAATTTTGCACTGGTTTGCAAATCTACTAGTGTTGCCCTCTTATGTGGCTGACTGAGGTGGCGTAGTGTTGAAACCAGTATTGGCCTATGTCCAAGGCTGGAACTATTGAGAAAAGGAAGAGCTTGATGCGTTAATAGGTATGGTGGGGAGTGACCAACAACAAGCACCGATTTCAAATCATCCATACTACCTTACAGCTCCTCGAGGATGGTCACAATTCCAAAGCACAGATAAAATTATCTCCTCGACCTATCCAAGATACATGAATTCTTTCAAGACCTTTCTCCAATGCTTTGGCATTATTTTGGCACCATTACAACATTATTTCAGGAAATTGTATCCATTTACCCCATAATATTGCCACCAATTAACATGTTTCTTGCCTTACCAGTTCTGCTCTTAGCGTTACCGCACCATGCTGAGATATCTCGATTGCAGAGATTTCAACAATGGTTTTGTTAAGTGCTACTTCCTTCCCTCCTTCTAAAATTACAATAATGTGTGCACATACAAACCAACCCACATAGTGAATCGACGCACTCAAACACAACATGCATCGATATCGTCTTGTATTTTCACATCAGAGAATACTAAGCCTGCTCATAGCGAGGGTTCAATCCACATCCTCTCGCTCTGACTGACCGGGAAATGCTTCCTGATTTCAATTATCTGCCCTGTGAAGTTGTAGACTACCACATTTCATCGAGATATTCTGGCAGTTCCCTCACGGCCACATACAACAATGTCATTCAAAATCTATAATGCATCTTCAGGAATGGGAGTTGCAGATGAATGCAAGCAAGTTTTCTTGGAGTTGCAGAGGAATAAAGTGCATCGTTATATTATTTTCAAGATCAACAAAGAGTCTAAACAAGTTGTTGTGGATAAAACTGGAGGTCCGGCAGAGAGCTACAATGATTTCAAAGCCTCTCTTCCAAAGAATGACTACCATTATGCAGTGTTTAGAAGGAGTGGGATAAAATGCCAAGAATGTCGAGTGTAGACCACCAGAGGTAGCCATACACGCATCGGAGGAGCACAGATCAGTAGGTGAAATGCTAATTCGCAGGTAAAATGCTCAGATGTAGATGTGACAGTCAGAGGATATTCCTCTTTGCAGTAGCAAGGTTGGGCTTCTCACAACAGATGAATGAAAAAAAAGTAATCACCTCTATTCTAATAAATGCTAAGAAGGCCGCACATCATGGCTCTAATACCATGTTAAATAACCACATGGTGGAGGAGAAGATAAACACACACATAGAAAGATAAGCATGAGTTGTTCATATTGTTCACCATATATGTCTATTTATGTTACATTGGTGTGACCCTTGGATTCATCTTCCAACGTCACTTGGACTCCTTTTTGACTGTTCGCCTTCCACACGTACCCATAGAGGATTAGGTGTCCAACAATTTCAAGCACCTGCAAATCAGAAGTGGCCAAAAGAGAAGGTAATAAGCATGATTTTCAATTCCATAGTGCATGTCAAAGGATATTTTTGAAGGTATTAATGTGTGAAACCCCCCAAATATGTTTAATTAGCTTATTATTCTCCAAGGACAAACAAGGAGGTCAAATTATCATTTTAGCCATCTACACAGTAGCAGAGGTCAAAAGGATGAAAAACATGGTGTTGAGCTCAAAGGTGAAAACCAAAAGTGATTATAAGGTTGTTGTTGTGAGAACAAATATGTCAAGTTTTCAAGGTCATAGGACAGGCAAGTATCACCAGTCCAGCAACCCACAAACAAAAATCCAAATCAATGTTTTAAGTCACCTACAACAAAAGGTCAAAGGAATATTAGTGAGAAAGAAGAAAAGAGAAGTGATCTTGAAAAACATTAGAAAAGTGGGTCTCATGATTAAATCAAGGTTCAAAGGCTATAAAAACACATCCAACACTTCACCTAACTCATTGTTCACTTGCAAAAATTTGAAAATGTCCACGAGGAAAAAACTGTGAGTTTTCGGGTCGAAATTTGCTATTTTTTTTAGGCGTTGTGCGTTCAGGTCGGTGTTGCGCCCCTGGAACTGTTGCCTGTGCAAATTCATTCGTCATTGCGCACCTAGAGGTACACATTTCGCACTTGGAAATTCGTTGCGCATTTACCTAGCAAACCTAACAAGCCTAGCAGAAAGACTCTAGCACTGCGTGCTTGGCACACAATGTTGCACGTTTGCCCGACCCGACACTGTGTTCACCTGTGCGCTGCGCGTTTGGCAAGGAAGGCCTCCTACACCTGAAAACCCTCAAATCAGCTTAAAAACACCTCCAAGCTGCCACCAAAGGTTTTTTAAAACTTATTTAAGGGGTAAGTACAGTTGATCAAGCCCTCTCCAAGGTTTTTGTCATCTTTTGGTTAAAGGAGTGAAGATTTAAGGAGAAAGTCCTAATTTTTCATGCTTGGACATCACTGTTTAAAAAAACTTATCCATCTGCATGCTAAGAAGACCAGTAAGAACACGCATTGGGTAGCCTCGTTGAAAAATTGCTCATTCATCTAAGGCTATGCCTTAACCCTCTCCATTCACTCATAAACTCTGGCCCCTACACCACAAGCATTTTGACAAGTTCATTTCCTTCATTCATATCCATTTTCCATCAGTGCAAGGTGTAAAAATAGAGATTTAAACAAATCATCAAGGGTGGTCATTGGGTTTTCCATCTCCCTCACATTCATATACTTACACCTTCACTCATCCCTCTCACTCACTTGTTAAAGTTTCCTTTTTACCACCATTCCATCACCTTTTACATATCAGTTTCATAATAAAAGCTAGGGTTTCAAAAGAAACAATGATCAAAATGTCAAGGGAAGGTGACAGTGGTAGTGGTGAGGAATGCCAAGTGCAAAGGAGGCATCAACACAGAGGTGGGAGGATTAATAGGATTGAACCACAAAAACACAATGGAGCTTGATGCATCTCCCCTAACTGTCTCATGCTTCCAAAATGTAGGTTGCCATCAATTTTGTGAGAAAGTAAAGCAGGTGCAAAATCACCCCAAGCTGACTAGGCTCTTCATCCTTAACTTACATGAGAAACAAGTCAACCTTGCAGGGGTAAAATTTGAGGTGTCATCATATTCCATTGCTATTTCCACTGGGATACCTAGTGTTGGTGAAAAGTGGTTCAAACAGGCCAATTTAGACATAAGCCACAATGAGCCATTCCCTAAACCCAAATACAAAGATTACAACAAAACCATATTTCCTTTTTCGCATTTTCTTGAGAGGTATGCACCCATGATGAGGGTCATCATGAAATCTTTCACATGTGAAGGAAGATTCTCTAGGCTTTACTCCTATCACATCAGATTGTTCATGCACTTTACTAGGGTTAAGATGTTGCATTTTCCCTACTACCTCTACAAGAGTATTGACAAAATGTCTTATATTGTACATAAGAGATATTTCCCTCACCAGATGCAAAGATTTTTCATCACCCTTTGATCAAAATGGTTGTGATGCATCAATTGGAGAAAAAGGGTATTCCATGGGAGGTTTTCATTGCCCATGAAGTGTTCACAAACCCACAATCCCATCCTCAGCAAAACATGCCTTCATCATCTCATCCTCCTATCCTTACTCCTCTTTCATCTCCTGCTGAGCATGCTTCACCATCTACACATATCCCTTCACCTTAGGGCAACCCTCCTTCATCACTCTCTCACAATGCATCAAACAATGAAGGAAGTGACAATGAGCAGTCAAATGAAAATGAGGGAGAAGATGATGATGAATCAAGAAAAAGTAAATAGGAATAAAATGAAGAGGCAAAGGTCAGTGATGAGGCAGAAAGCATGGAAACAGAAGGAAATGAGGATGTTGGCAATGATGAGGCAAGCAACAGTGAGGAGGAAAGCAGTGAAGAACATGGCAGTGAAACAAAGAGCCATGGTAACATTCAAGAAAGTGGGACAAATGGTGATGAAACACCTAACAGTGAGAATGCAAAAACCAATGAAGAAGATTCCCATGAGTCAGAAAATAGTGAGGCTCATGACAGTGATAAAGGTAGTGATAATGTTGGCAATGAAGAGGAAAACAGTGAGGATTCAAAAAAAGAAAAATCAGCCAGTGAAGAAGATGAGGGCAGTGCAGAAGATATGGAGGTAGATATCAGCAAAGATGAGGAAAATGATGAAGAAAGCAGCAAAAGTGATGATGATGATGATGTTGACAATGGCTCACAGAACCAAGATGGCAGTTAAGCTAATGACAGTGATATTCTTGGCAAAGATGAGGCAGTAAATGTTAGTGAAGAAGAGGCCACTGAGTCTAAAAACTATGAGGCTCATGGAAATGATGAAGGCAATGCAAAAAGCAATGAGGAGGAAGAAAATGAAGAGGAAGATATCACTGAAAATGAAGAACAAAATGATGAGGCTGATATTAATGAGGTAAACATCAATGCAGAAATCGGTGAGGAAGAATCAAGTAGCAATCATGATGGCCATGATATCAATGGAGATGATGATGATGTTGACACTGATAATGACAGCAAGAATATCAATAATGAAGCAAAGAGCATGGAGACAAATGACAGCAGCAATGAGATCAGCCATGAAAGCCATAAGGATAGCAAGGATATCAATAATGATGATAGTTATGATGGTAGAAATGGTGAAGACACCAAAATGAGCACAATTGAACCTTTTTCTTTAACCTATCAAAGAGGAAGTAGGCATGTGTTTGCTGCCTCTAAAAGGAAAGGGGCCATGCCTTCGATTTCAACCAAGCATATGGACAAAGGAAAAGAGAAGGTCATAAAGGAAGAACAAGAAGATCAACATGAGACTGAGTGGGAATTTGAACTCATTCATGTTGACAGTGATGATGAAAATGAGGCAAGGATCTCAAGAATGTTGCTTAAAGGTAAGGATGCCCAAATCAAAGATTTGCAAACCAACCTAGCTAGGGCTAGGAATGTCATCCACTATTATGAGACTGAAAACAATCATTTGGAGGCACAAAATTCCATTTATAAGGTTATGGAAATCAAAGCCCGGAAAGAGGCTGAAAGGACCAAGGTTAGGCTTTTTGGACATTGGTTTCAACGATCCCCATGTGTTTCACGACATGGACTAACTACCTCTCGTGGATCCTAACTCTAGCGATTGTAGCAGAGACTAATGCCTATGGGTTTTGGTCTAACAGCAATTGTGATTCCAACAAGTGGTATCAAAGAGATAGGTCTCGAGTTTGAAACTCACCCAACTCGCGTTGGGGGGGAGATTGTTGGACATTGGGTTCAACACTACCCATGTGTTTCGCGACATGGACTAACCGCCTCTCGTGGATCCTAACTCTCGCGATTGTAGTGGAGACTAATGCCTACGAGTTTTGGTCTAATGGAAATCGTGATTCCAACAAGGCTTGATGAAGTCTTGGGTGTTTTTTATGAGAGTGAAGATGAAGAAGGGCAGCTGTCTAGAAGAAGGCCAAGAACAATGGGCTTGAGGAAGGCCCTTGCCAAGGAAAAGGAGCAAGAAATAGCATTGGCAGAGAAGCTCACTCCAAGTGAGCTGCTTGCCATGGAGATTGAGTATGATCAGTAACCTTGGTTAGAAAGGGCTAACACACACTTGGAAGATTAGCTAGATAAGACACAAAGGGACCTTGGCCTTCAGAAGAAGATGGCCAAGCACTATGCCTTGAGAAATCAGATTGCAATGGCCAAGCTCAAAAGCGCCTTTGCCAAAATTCAAGCCTTCAAAGAGGAAAAACTCCAAGAAAACCTTGATATCTTCGCTAATTCTTCCCTACAGCAATCCCAAACCCCATGAGGAAGATAATTGCAAATTTTGGTTTTTGACAATTTTGGTTTTTCACTATTTTTTAGGGCCAAGGGTGCAGCGCTCTTGGCGCTGCACTTTTTCTTGGGGCATCCATTGAAGGAAAAATTTAAATTTTTTGGTTCCTTAGGCCAAGTACATCACACTAACCAATTTTCAACTCATTTGGAGCAAAACTGGTCCTCCAAAATTTCCAAGAACATGCAAAATTTCACCTTTCTGCCTTGTTTTCAGGGCTAGCATTGCGCCTTTAGCAGCCTTGGGAGATTTGGTTTTTTAATAGGTTAATGAAGTCTAATCAGAAACCCAAGGGCACTTTTGTAAAGTAGACTCAACAAGATTTCCAACGAGCTATCACATAGCTCATTCTGACATCGAGAAGCCCTTCAAAACTTAGCTGCAAGGTGACCCATTTTTCCAGTGCAGGCGCTGTACCCTTGGACCGTTGTGTTGCACCCTTGCATGAAAAAGTCAAAAAAAGACACAAATTTATGGAAAATAGATATTTTGTGGGTTTTTGGGCAAATCACTCCTAAGTTAGGTGTTAGAATTTATTTTTCATTTATTGCATTAGATATTTTATGCCTTGGGCCTTGCATGGTCTCTTTGGACATAAATGGTATTTATGAGTATTTAAGACATTTTAGGAACCCTAGTTAGGGTTTTGGTCCTCTTTCCTTGTTAAATACAGCATTGAGACCTCATTGTACATGTTGGATGATTATTGAGAGTAATACATGGACTTTGAGATTGAAGAGAAATTTGGCTTTAGTTTTTGTGGATGGCTTGGCTTGCTTGACAATGGAGAAGGCTCACTTGCAGGATTCATGAGCATAGTTAATGGTGGTGTGTTCTTTATTTAGTTCTTTTTTTCTCATGTTATCATTTTGTTCCATCTTTCTATTGCAGTAGGACAAAAGTTTTAGGCTAAGAAACGTTGTCTAGAGGCACCTTAGCTCTGTTTGTTCTCTACTGCTTCTATGTTTTCCTCTGCTAGGTCAGTTAAGAGAATTCTTAGTTGCTCTCTATACCCACTTATGCATTTTTATCTTAAAAATTATTCAATGAAGAAAATTTGAAAGTATTTTTATGGTTAGCCCTGCTCTTTGTCATAACTTAAACATTGTTTTTAAGGTATTTTACTTTGAAGTATTGCTAATTAGGTTTAGCTAAAGAGGTCTATGATTCACCATGCCCTTTGCTCATCTTAAATAGTTAATTTGGAGGTCTTTATATCTTGATTAATTATGTTATGAGTTCCCTCTTCCTTTATCTCTGTAATATGTTTATCTTAAATGTTTTCCTAGCCTTAAGGTGAAATCACTATAAGAATTACAAGTTTCTTGCCTTCTAGAGTTCACTGGATTGTTGTCTTTATGCTTACTTGCTAAGGTTTAGTCAAAGAAGTTATTGGTATGCCATGTATTTGATTTCATGCTTAGTAGTCTTAAAGGCCATTCTTGTTAAGGTATTTGTTGAAGGATTCTTAACTGCCCTTTTGCACCTACTATGTTCACAAATTTGATGTTCATTTCATTCACATAAAGCCTTTAGATCCATTTGAATTTGTTAGATTTTCCCTGTGATACACCCTAGACCTATTGTTAAACCTTTCAAGACCTCTTATAGACTCCATAGCCCAATGGCTTACAACTCTCTCACTCTATCTATCCTGCTTGAAAACCTACCCAACCAACCAAACAAACCAACAAACCCTAAACCTAATAACTAGCCTAAAATGAAGCCCTAAAAGCTATAAAGCTACACTTTTCATACAAGCATAGAGAGAGCCCTCTTTGAATCTAGGAAGGCTAGGTCCTAGGACTCCAAAGACTAGTTTGATGTTACCCCTGTACATTTGGTCTTGCCAATCTAACAAATTACAGCGACCTAACATGTAAAACTGAAAAAACCCCGACTTTCCTTCGTCGGGCTTGTTAAACTACCACGATGAAGAATTAGGAGCCATTATTTTCCATCTTTTTCTAGCTCATTAAAAAACCGAAAAAGACACCAAGTTTTTCTCAGTCAAACTCATTACAATTTCACGGAAAGGATCAATTTTTTCTTCGTTTAACTCGTTAAAACTTCACAAAGAATATTGAGATTACTTCGTCTCCTCGTACTCATAACAAAATGAAAAAAACATCCGTTGAACATAGGTTTATCACTTTATCCGGATTTAATGGACTAACTTACAGAAAAGTAATTGTGTCAAGCATATTATTCTCCCTTTGTCGCCCCCGATTATCAACCATGAAAAAGGTACCCCCCTGTAGTTGTCTTTTACGATGTTTTTCAGACTCCCTAAATATGAAAATATCACTGAGTTTACTCTTCTAGACTCTTTAAACTTAATCATATGGGGAAAATTTTGGACAAAGTGGATACTTATTCTGTTATGCTTTGAAAGTTGATTTGGCAGCAAAACCTTGAACATGGCCCTTCCCAAAAAAATCTCTTGTAAGTAGTCGAACCCTACCATTCTATGAGTTTAGCCTTCGTATGTCGTTGTCCCTCCATTGGTGAATCTTGACACTCTTTTGTGTTCATAAGCCTAAGTTTCCTAGTACCCTGTTACTGTGCCTTCTATTATTCAAGAAGATCTTGCTATCTACTGCTTCCTGTATCAGCCAAGCCATCATATGCCAGAAATCATTTGTCGTTTTCAGTCAGTACCATTTTCTCTTGACTATCTTCAAAACAAAATTATCTTTTCCCATTTCATGTCAACTGATGTAGGACGCATCATTGCCTGCCTTTTGACATATATCTTCCTATCGAATTCAACATCTTATCTTGGAAGTTGATCTAAAAACATATCAGTACCCAGGAACTTGCAAACCTCATTGGCAAGTTACCTTGTGTTTGATTGGGGTTTTCATCACTGGCTCCTAGTTGAATGATTCTACGAGTGTTCGACATCAACACCATTTATTCACACTCGCTAGGTTGTACTATGAATCTTGGAGACCATCATCCTTATCGGTGACCATCCTCGCGTTTGTTAACAGTTTTCATCATTGACTGGTAATCAGACGATTTCTTGCATGTTGGACTACAACTCCTTTATTCACATGTGTGGAAATATGCAGTTTAGTGAAGCGGCGACCAAGACCTTGGGTTGAGGCTTACATCATTTAGCTTGGTTTCCTCTCCCAAGCTATGATATTGTTTTTGGAGACAGCTTATCAGATTTATCCTATCATGACACAAGCTTCCACATTGTGCTTATCGGTGAACATACTAGTCATATCTCTTCCTAGAGAAATCATTTTGATACAGCTACTAAGCATGGGAATTCCTGACTTAGGACAAATGCTTATATTTCTGACATATGTTGTTTGTTTCAGGTTTTCCTCAGTCCTCTAACTCCTCTCACTCTACTACACATGTTATAAATTATTTAGGCCATCATCTTCACCTCTGACCTCACACTTTAGGGGGCATCTGTTACAGGACAAATGACCTCCTCATCAACTCAGAGGAGAAGGAAACATGGAAGGAATAAAATGACCTAGACAAAGACCTATTTTTCCAAGGCAACACACCCTAGAGATAGCCAGGTCGGGTTATAATGCATCCCAACCTTTCAGAGGGAGCATTAGTGCCTAGGTTAATGCATTGTCTTGCCTAAGGGGCAACGTTACCCATGTTTTATGAAGAAAAGGGACAAATCCCGCAGTAAATGACTGACATTTCCTGCTTTTTCTCAAAGGAGTCAGTCCAAAAAGTAGCAACCTATGGTGCAGGCCTCTGATTGGACATTACTAAACCCAACTCAGAATCCAAAGAGGGAAAAGCAAGGAAATGTTATAATTTTTTCCTATTTGAACTGATGGAGAATATTGGCAAGATTAGTCCTCCAAAATTCTTATAAATTGGAGGCTAGGACTCATTTTAAAAGGTCGAAAGGTTGATTGTGTGTAGAGCATAACTTTTTTGTTGAGTGTGAGGCTTAATGATTGGCAAGGTTCATTGAGAAATCTTACCCTAAGAATTATTACAGTCGGAGATTGAGGGGAGAGAGAGAGGAGTCAAAAGACTAAGGGAAGCTTGGTCAAACCAACAGTCGTAATCTTCCTTCTCTTATTAATAGAATTGTATATGTTTTGTCCACTTGATGTTTTATCAATGCATCTATTACTTATTTGTTTATGAAACATGATATAAGTGGCTTATATATGCATAGTTAAATGTTGATTATATACTTTTTTAGTTGCTTGTAGTGATAAAATGGTGAAGATTACACGTGTGCTTTGTTTTCTACAGAATCCAGACTTGGAGCGGGTGAGGAGGACTTCTGCCACACTGCCTTGCGCTCACCAACACATGTTTCATCTACAAAGAGGTAATCCTTTAATATCTCACTTTGTTAATTAAACATTAATATGAACATGTATGTAGTTTCTTTTTGAACTATACAGCTAATCTGACTGTCTGCCTTAGGTCTCGGGAAGGCCCAAGAGGGATTTACTACAGCTACCACCTGTACATTTTACCCCTAAGCAGTTGTCAGAGAATCTGGTGACAGATGCATCATACTAATTCAGGTTGGATGCTTTCCAGTTTTAGAAGTTGTAGTAGTAACAAAACTAGAGAGAAGTGTTGCATGTCGAACATTCCAAAGGTACCAGATCGGGATAGAGTTGAGTTCCTTTCCTGTTGAGAGGGAGTGTTGAAATTGGAAACAAGAAATATTGAATATGGAATCAAAAGGGATTCTAGTTTTATTTTCCCTTAATTAAATTAGAAGTAAATTGTAATTCCACATCACAAGATATCTTGTACGAGTTAACTGAGTTACGAATACTTAGTTAGCTCAGTCAATACGAGTTGAGGGTCAAACTAGAGGCATGCAGAGTGTCTCTTACTTTTTAGGAGCCCTAGTTGAGTTTATTTTGAGTTGTAATTAGTTAAGTCAATTTATTTGAGTTAAAATTAGTTTAACTAGTTCTAACTAATGGATGAGCTTGTGAGAGGTCCAGTGAATTAAATTAGATTAAATTCACATGCAGTGACCAATTAGATAACTAATAATTCACTCATAAATAACTCATGCATGTCAACTCTTAGAAAGACCTAGTTGAGATTGGAGTTAAAGGGAAGTGTGCTATCAGTTGTATAATAATCCAAATTTTACAAATGGTGCATTCACTCAAAAGAAGTTCTAAAATAAATCACTCCTTAATTAGATAAAATTTCCTTTAAAAGGAGGAATGAAGGAACAAGTTTAATCATTTTTTTGATGAGCATAAGTTGTTAATACCAAGTAATAGGAATCACAAGTTTGTGCGTGGAGTTTGTGAGAGAAAGGTGTGCCAAGATAAGCTTGTGCACATGTTGGTAGTGTGAGACAGTGAGCAGAGTGCATAGGTTTCTTAGGAAGGGAAATAACATTGTATTGTTTCATATTCTTGACTTAATGCAATATACATATAGTGGGCTTTTTAGCTGAGACTTTCCCCGGATACATCTTTGTGTTGTGCGATTGAAATTCTTTCTCTTTCTTGTTCATATGATTGTGTGATCAACATTTGGTTTCCACAAATTTGTAGAATAGATTAAAGTATTTTATTTCAGCATATTACAAGATCAGTTGAATCTATGTGTATTTTCTACAATTAGAAACTAAATTAATTCTATAGTATGCACTAGACCATACAATTCCCAAGCAGAGTCTTCGAGTATTTGTGAGATACCTATAAATATTTGGTATTTTATCATTTTTCAAAGGACCCACACTAAGTGGATATAATGTTCTATGTGGATTTGATTGGGTGGGGGATGTAGATAGAAGGAGATATATGAGTGGTTATGTGTTTCAATTGTTTGGTGGACAAATGAGTTAGATGAGCAAGAGACAATCTATGATCACTTTGTCTATTGTAGAGTAAAAGTATATGGAAACTACTCATTCATGTAAGGATGCCATATAGCTTATGAAACTATATTCAAAAATAAGGTTAAGTTAGAAAGTTGTCACAATTCAATGTGAGTAACAATGCCATTTTCCTAGCTAAGCGTAAAAGATTTCATGCAAAGTCAAAACATATAGATATCTAATACCATATCATTACGGATGTGGTAGAGGATGGAAAGGTGATAATAGAGAAAATTGTTGATGCATTACCAAAACTGATGACCATTGATAAATTCAAGTGGTCTTGTGAGTCTATGGGCCTTTTAGGCCCTAACAATTATATTTTAGTTTGATGCATTCTCCCATTTACCCTTGCAAGGTTTATGACAAGTGGGAGAATTTTGGGAAAGGTGTTTCAAACACCTTTCAATACTAATGAAAAAAATTACAACATTGTTTAGAAAAATTGTAGTGCTACTAAGAAAAATTGCAATGATGTGTAGAGAATATTTGCATTATTATGCACAAGACAATGCATTATTATTGTAGGTAATAACTACATTATAACAAAGAATAATGTAGTGTGAAATTATATTGTAGTTAATAATTTCACTATGGAATATAATAATTGCACAGATTAGTATTAAGTAATATCCTAATCATGGAAATAACACAGATATATGGAAGAAAAAATCTAACGGAAAAATGAAGAGCGTTAGGGTTTAGAGCTTCGAAGATTCAGACTTCGACGTCACAGTAATCGGCTCAGTCGTGGTTCCTCTTGTCCCTAGACTGGAGGGACAAACCCCGATCCACTACGCTGAACCCATCTGCAAGAAAAGGGATCTCAATGCTAAAGAGGATGATGCATGCAGCTGCGAAACCCATCCCACGGTAGACATCTTGTAGCATCCTGGTATTTCGATTAGGCATGCTACGAGAACAGGGGATTTGCAACCAAGTCGACATCCCATCCGCGAACGTAGCATTGACTGCAGCGACTGGTGAAGGATGAGACGAACATGCACAAGGGTATCCCAAAGCTTGGTTTGGGCTGCGATCATCACAACAATCACCAGATCCGTTGAAGTGCCTCCCAATCACTGATCTAAGGGATAGATACCTTCTAAACGACATGCAATCATCCACAAAAGTCGTGACTCCCTAGCCTCTGCTGCCATGATGAACCATACTCTTTCCAAACATGCCTCCCAAGCCTCCACCATCGTCATCAAGTCGTTGCTCGACTTTGCATATCTTGGATCCCACGGATCATGCAGACCCCTAGGCTCAACGCTGATCGCGGTTTTGTGGACTTCACTCATGCTCAATGTTGTTTGAAGCTATGAGGAAAAAATAAGCCCTATTCTTATCGAATATTCCTCCCATGCCCCCCTCGTTGTCGTTAAGCCACTGCTAGGCTCTTCGGATCATGGAGCCCATGGATCAAGCAAGCCCCCAGGCTCAGCGTTGAACGCATCTACACAGACTTCGCCTAGGCTCAGTGTAGATTGCAATTTCGAGGATGAAACCTACACTACTCTTCACATTGCAACTGACTCACCTCTGCAAAGACATAAGGATCTAGGCGCTCAAAGTTCAAGGGTAATTCCATCTCATTATGGAACTAGCCGAGACAGTAGTCAATATGTAGCCACCTTCGACGCACCCTACCTTTGCATCGATCCTTTGCTCCTGGGCACACCCCTAGAGTCCAAGGGCCAAGACATTCTCTCTAATTCCTGATCTGAATTTCCCTACTCAATTGAAAAACCTTGCTCTGTTGGGTTCAATCTATAGATCTACTGCAAATCCTAATGCAAGACCTCGAACACAAGCTGGGGATCCCTTCTACCCTACAAATATTTCTTTATAGGGGTAAGCAACTCAAGAATTCTCTTCCGCTCTCTTTTTACAATATAAGGAAAAATGATTCTTTGATTTTAATCCTACGACTTTGTAGAGGGGGGCATCTATCCTCTTCTCAAACATTCTCTTACAAGGATGCAATCCATGCACAACATCCCAAGAAATATGCCCATCCCCCTGTGGCTCCCAAGCCATTCCTAGGGGATAAAATAGAGGACATTTCAGCTATTGAAATCCCCCAACCATTACTAGACAACCAAACTCAATTGTTGGTAGAAAGGTCATCATTTTCTAATTCAATGGATTATGGCCTCAATCAGTAGATCTCTACCAATGGATCCACTCCACTTGGACCAATAACTACAATTTTTTCTTCTACTCAAAGGGCTTCTTCATATTCATGTTCGCTTTCTCCGAGGACTATCAAAAATAAGGGCTATTCCTCAGACCATGGTTCCTAGACTTTGATCCTTCCGCGACAGTCATCACCAATCTCCCTATTTTGGTCAGGCTCCCTAACTTACCTGCTCATCTTTGGCACTACTTAGTCTTTCAAGGAATCGAAAACACCCTTGGACGCTTCCTGGCAACAGACACCTCTAAATGGGAATCAGGCATATACACCTTTGGCAAAATTTGTGTTGAAATATATATCAGCAAAGGCTTGCCCGATCAAATCATTCTCAAGGTGGGATACTTTCATTGGACCCAAACCTTGGATTATGAGAACACTGCCTTCTGATGTCGTCATTATCATAAAACAGGACACCTTCAGAACTCATGCTTCTCTTTCCTTTCCCCAAAGAAGAAGAGGAACCAAAAATAAAATTCCAAAATCTGGAAGCCATGTGTACCACCACCCATGGATGAAATCGACTCCTCCAGCTCAGATGAGGAAGAGATCAAGGCAGATGAGGAAGAGGCAAAGCAGGAGACGAACATGACCTTGGCAGACCCGAGAGGGCCCAATGTTCCTTCGAGCACTCAGAAGAAGTCTCATGAAACCTCCTCCTCATACTCATACAAGGAACTAACTCCTTTAGACACCAAAAATCTCCAAGTGGTTCTTGCCCATCTGCCCTAGGATGGTTAGGTACGAGTTTCAAAAAAGAAGGGAAAGAAATGTCGCACTGAGGGCTCTCCCCACTTTAGGTAGACTCTTGTATCTGTCTTTTAGCTCCCATGTTCATCTTTTGGCTCTCTCTAATTCTCTCTTGGCTAATTAACGGGACCGAGGTTGACTTTTCATCATTTCCAGTTGCCCTTATTTCTAGCCAATCAATGTTTGTAACACTCCTTGTACCATAAAATTTTCTAATAGAATCAGTCTAGTTTACCAAAAAAAAATAACCTACTCATGGTTTCCAATATGAGAAAATGGTAAACAACAAATGTTTTATGGTTTTACATTTCTTATTTATTGAGTGTTGGGGTGGAGGAAACGTCAAATATTTTTTTAATTTATATATATGATGTCTAATTTTCTCTAGAATTAAGTCATTGTTGAACACTCTTGTAGAGAATTGTTGGAGCAGGGTCCCCTAGGGTAAAGTTTTGGCTATCTTTTTGTATAAGTTTTGTATATTCACGTTGCGCGGATAGGTCAAGGGTTTTGGGGTGGGTCAAAGTCCCTCTTTTATGTAAAAGGTTTTTAGGGGTAAACGGTGGGCCTCAAACCATGGTTTGAGACCATAGTCTCTTCGTGCTAGATTGGATATAAATAGATAGATCGAGTCTAAGGAAGTAGTTAATAATTATTGATGTTTTGTATCTAAGGGTTTATGCGTTTGTGATAATTTTTGTAAGGGTTTCAATCTCAGTTGGGTATAAAGGATCCTACCAGCTGTGTGCGCGAAGGCCCAGTCCTGGCTATGCACGGACTCTGATGGCTGTGTGCGCGGAATGGTAAAGTGTAAGGGAAATTCTAATGTACTGAATTTCTCTGAATCTAATACAAAGACTGTTTTGGTGAAGCAAATATGTTATGCATTGTGTTATCTATTTATTGGTTATGTTTTGAGATCACTTTTCTTCTATTATGCTTACTTGTATCTACGCAAGTAGATCTATTATTTATGCATGAAGTTATATTGATGGTTGAATAAATGGATGAATATGATTAAGTGATTATGCATTATATAGATATAGATCTGGTTTTGTTATGATATATCTGTGAAAAATTGATCTGTGATTATGTTTTGTTATCTGATAAGTATTGTTCTACATTTGCGCATATCTGTTACGATTTGTATAAGTTCTGCAATAATTCTATTTAGGGCCACTGCATTATTTTCTTCCTTGGGGTGCGGAAACCTGGTTCTAGCACCCCCCATACAGCTTTGGGTGAGACTTTGATCTGGCGAGCAGGTCATTGCCAAAAGTTCCAGTAGTTGGAGGGTTTGTTGGTTGTGCGATAAAATCTGGACCTTGGTTAGGACCCCTCACGAACGGTGCCTACTCTTGTTCTTACACAACGCCTCTATCGCCTATAGGAGGACCAAATAATTCAAAATGAGATAGAGGACTTGCATTGCAAAGAGCAGTTGTTGGAGGAAAGAATGCAGCCATGGGCCGAGGAGGCTCTCCAACTATCGCAAACATTGGATAACATGTTAAAGGCCATTCAACAGACGTAGAGAAGTATCGATCTATCCACTGAAGGGCCCACCATTGAGAAATTAATTCTTCAAGTGTAGGGAGTTGTTGTGTAGAGTATGGAAATGATGCTCCCTCTCAAATCATTAGGGGCATTTTGAGGTATAAAATGGGCCTCCTAAGGAAATTATAAAATAATAGTGGAAATAATAAAATAATATTTGATTACATCATCAAAATTTGGAGGGAGAAAAGGAAAAACTACTTTTTCAACTCGTATTTTCAACTTATCTCCCAAAGTTTTTCATCAAATTTCGAGCAGGAGTACTCGTTGGATGCAAAATTTAATTCCTCATAAAAGGATTACCCATGTTGCATACTTTCGATGAACCCTGCTACACGAAAAATGAGAAATACATGAAAAACGTTATTGCAATCACATTTTTTAATGTATTTATCAATTTTCATGTAGCAGGGTCCATCGAAAGTATGCAACATGGGTACTCCTTACATGAGGAATTAAATTTTACATCCAACAAGTACTCCCGCTCGAAATTTGAGTAAAAAATTTTGGAGATAAGTTGAAAATATGAGTTGAAAAGTAGTTCTATTATTTTATTATTTTTTAATCTTTTTACCCTTTTACTTAAAAAATGGTGAATCATCCCCCATGGTTGACATCATCATCTTGAATCCTATTGGTTCTTATAAAGTTTATTTTGGTTGCACATTTTTCTTAGGAGGCCTATTTTAGACCTCAAAATTCCCCTAATGATTATGTCACTGTGCTCTAATCGAAGATGAAGGAGCAAACACCACAGTGACTCACGATGAGTCACATGTTTCTGTTGGGGGGCCTATTGGAGCAAGGTCCCCTGGGGTACATTTTTGGCTGTATTTTTGTATAATTTTTTTATATGTGCTTTTCAAGGATAGGTCAAGGGGCTTTAGGGCAATTCAAAATCCCTCTTTTATGTTAAAGGGTTTTAAGGGTAAACTGTGGGCCTCAAACCATTGTTTGAGACCATAGTATCTGCGCGCTATATTGGATATAAATAGATAGATTAAGTCTAAGGAAGTAGTTAATCATTATTTTTGTTTTGGATCTAAGGTTTTATGCATCTATGATAATTTTTGTAAGAGTTTTAGTCTGGGTTGGGTAGAAAGGCTCCTGTCGGCTATGTGCATGGAGACCTAGTCCTGGTTGTGTGTGGACTCCATTGGTTGTGTGCACGGAAGGGTAAAGTGTAAGGGAAATTCTGTTGTACTGAATTTCTATGAATCTAATACAAATATTGTTTTGGCGAAGAAACTATGTTATGCATTTTTTTATATGTTTATTGGTTTTGTTTTGAGATCACTTTTCTTCTATTATGATTACTTGTATTTGCGCAAGTAGATCTGTTATTTATGCTTGAAGATATATTGATGGTTGAATAGATGGATGAATCTGCTTAAGTGATTACAAATTATATAGATCTGGATCTGGTTCTGTTATGATATATCTGCAACGAAGTGAGTCTTCGGTTCTGTTATGTGATCTGATAAGTATTATTCTACATTTGTGCATATATTTTATGATTTGTATAAGTTTTCCAATCAGTCTATTTAGGGCCACTACATTATTTTCTTCCTCAGGGTGCGGAAACCTGGTTCCAACACCTCCCCAAACTGCTTCGAGTGATACTTTGATCTGCGCAAGCAGGTCATTGCTGAAAGGGCCATTAGTTGGAGGGTTTTTTGGTTGCGCGATAAGCTCTGAACCTGGGTCAAACCCCTCAAGCCAACAAGAATATAGAAACTTTGTATTGTAAACATTTTTGTTGTTAAATTACACATTGAATGTGCCTTAAAGTGTAGGATTTTCCTCCCTGAAGTGTTTTCCCTAGGATATATCAATGGTTTGTTGTTTATTTCAAATGCATAAAACTATCTTATTTTAATTTTCCACACATTCTTATTTAATGGATTAGGGTAAGAAGAAAATTCTACATCTGAACATTTTTTTCATTTGCATTGTAAAATAAGAATGTAAATTACTACCATGGATATTCCACTGGAATGGTTCATCACAAATGATCTTGTAATATATTGAAATACTTTATCATTCAAGTTTATTTCCTTAGATCTAAAATTTGTTAGAAGTAGCTTATTTCTCAAATTTATGAAAATGAAAGAATAAGTAAATGAACACTCCATCCACAAAAATGAACACAAGATGCATCTTGGGAAACACAATATGAGAGAACCCATCTATAAGGTAAATATTATGTTTTTCTTTCTTTTCTTCAATTATGAAAATGCAAATACAAACAAATAGGCACTCACTATGGAATTTCCTTTGACATTGTGGCTTGAATCACTACTACAAAATTTCCTCGCTCTCTTATGCTCTCAAATCCCACTCCTAGATTATCTTCTAAACTATGGAAAAAGTACAATGATAAATAATTTACCCCCTATTTTACGAGTGGTCCAATATTTAACATAGCTATTTAACCATCTAGGATTAGGGTTTTTGCATCCTCACCCCTCAATAGTGTTAGGTTTTGGAAATTATATAATCATATTGAAAGTCCATGTGTGACTAGCCCCACATGTGTGATTAATGGGGGCTTACATGGAATCCACTCAATACCATGGTTTTTAACAAGGTAGGTCAAATTTTAAGAGGCATAAATTTCACATGTGTTCATTAATTGAGGTGATTTCCATGTCATTGTGCAAGCATCGATGTGTAGAAAAACATCAAGGGGTTAATAGTTGTTATTGAAAATTAAGTTTTGACACCAAAAATTTCAATTTGGTGATTCAAAATGGTTATATACAATTATAAACCCAAAATCTCAAAATTGGTACCATTCACAAAAATGGGCCTTATTGCCACAAAATATAGTAGGCCTGGTGCAAAGTCCCACTAGGCATAACCAAACTGTATGGAAACAAGAGAAAGTGTTTCCACTCTCACCTCAAAAAAAATTCCTGCATTATTTAGTGTTACTTGACCATAATGGAGGCTTACGTAAATCACCTAAAATATATTCAATGACCATGGCTCAAGGTGATAGATAAGAGGTCTGCCATGTGGGATAAAGTACTGTAGAAACCTAGAAATTTATGCCAAGGTTCAAGTACTCTATTCCTGTACCAAAAATATAGTTGTTATAAGTTATGGTTTTTATAGTTTTCAATTATAGGGTACATAATATCATATAACATCCAAAGAAAGGGCCCTTTAAATGGAGAATCTATAAAAGAAAGCAAGGTATTCTAGTATACATTAAGGATTGGGGTTTATTAATGAGATTTTATGGCTGAAAACATGCATAAACAACAATATAAGGATGACGTCAACACTAAAGAGGATGGTTTTGCCATGTAACAATGCTATATTTTTCTTTTATGTTATTTATTGATGCAGATCCTATTTTATGAACCATAAACATAAAGAAAAAAACAACTTTTACGTATTTTTGTTGATAAAAGGTCCAGCTTCTAACCCTTGACATCTAAGAAATAATGTAAATAATAGAAAATTTAATTACTTTAGGGGATGATCACAAAACGTATGATTAATGCCTTATCCTAAATGGGCTTAATGGAGTCTTATAGGGCTATATTCAATGAGAAAAACAGTGATGAAGTGAGGAGGGATGACTAGGGAATCCAATTTTAAAGCCCTAACTATTTTCCTCGTTAGGGGAGAATTTAAGCATAAGGAATGCATATTCATATTTTCCTTATAGGCTTCTAACAGATAAATTTCACATGCTATAATAGAGCAAGATTTCAACATAGATTTATCATTTAACAATGGCACAAAAATAGACCCCTACTACACAAATACAATATAAAAAATGTAGAATATAAATCATGAAAATTACAAAATTCTCCAAATAAAGGCTTCATTCAATCCCAGTAAACATCTCCATGCAAAATACCATCTCCAAGAGAATTTGTATCATGGATAATTCACATCATTTCCTAAGAAGTGAAAAAGGACTAATTCACACTCTTTCACAAGAAAAGTGTAATAAATGTGTGATGATAAAAATGAAATAATGTAAGCATCTATTTATATGAGGCTTGATAACCCTTATTTCCAAAATTTATAAGTAAAATCCCTAGCACAAGTTTACTTGAGTGTTAAATAAGCGAGATATTTCAATCCAATCTCATAATAGGTCAAAAGAATAACAAATAATGACAAAATAGCCCACACGTGTGGGGAAATAGCCTCCTCTACTATGATATCATCCTCCAAGGGAACTTGAAATGCCACAAACAAGTTACAAATAATTCATGAGTGCTCCATACTCAAGGAAATTGCTTAATTCCATGGATATTCCTCCAAAGTACCTCCAAAACCATAACATCATCACCAAGGTTCCTTATGTCATCATTCGAAGGGAAAAAGGAGTGACATGGAACTATTATGCTCAAATTTTTGGGTCCATAAATAATGTGCAAGTTCTCCCCTATCATCTCAAACATAACCATCATCATCCAGGCTTAAAAACAAGAAACGCCCATCAAATAATGTCAAGCCTCTCGTGGAGGTGTCCTAGGTCCATCTAGGTACATCATCAATAAATCCAACACCAAGCCTTAGTGGATCATGATTTCAGCATCTAGGGATACTCTATAGTTTCAAATACCATGTGGAATTGTTGAATTCCAACAATAAATTGCATCACCTACACTAGTTTGGGACCAATAGGTCCTAGCAACACCTACACTAGTGTGGGACCAATAGGTCTTAGCAACACCTACACTGGTGTGGGCTAAATTTGGTGCAATGTCTATTTTAATTTTCCCTTAATTAAAATGGACAATAAAATGTAATCTTGTCTCATGATCACTTGTAATAGTTAACTAAGTATGATAAACTCATTTAGCTCATGAAATTCTATTTGAGGGTAGTTGGTGAGGCATGCAGAGTAATTCTAGCTGTAACAGAGTTCGAAGTGTAGTTGGTGCATTAGTTAATGCATGAGAAATAAGTTAACTCAATCTAGGTGAGTTAAACTCAATTGAGCTAGTTGTAACTATTTGTGGTACTAGTGATAGATCAAGTGAATTAAATATTATTTAATTCACAATCATTGATCTAACATGCAACCAATGATTTGACACCCATGGGGTTAGGCCTCGCATGTAAGGCTGACGATTTAGATCCCCTTGGGAGGGTCGATCGAGATTTTCAAACCATGGATGTAAATGGGTTCATGTGTGCGGGCACATGGATTCATGAACCACTTGTTAAAAAAAAAAAAAACATGCAACCAATGATTTACTATTATTAGCTTCATGCATGTCAGTTCCAGTGGACATCCAATTGAGACAAAGGTGAAAGGGATGTTAACTATCAGTTGTAGGATTATTGTCTTGCACCCATGCAACCAAACACACATTGGATTGCCCATGATCCTTGCACAATTTAGGAAGGTGAAAATTCCTAAACAATAGGGATTGTATTCATCTGGAATTGCACAAGCAAGGTGGGTTGTTTAGAGGTTGAGAATTGGCTAAGTGTTGGCTAGTTTTTTCTAGGACAGTGTGAGACAATTAGTTGAGTGCTAGACACTCTTGTGAGAAAATTTCATTGTAATTGTTCCATGTTTCCATGTTGAATATACAATAGAAGATAGTGGGGTTTTGAGCAGCAAGATTTCCCCGGGAAATTATTTGTGTTGTGGTTTGATTTGATTCTTTATTTGCTTCATGTGACTGGCGATTGTGTTTAATTTCCACAATTTATTTGCAAAAGTGATTCAGTATCTAGCTTTAATACAATTTTAGATCGTATTACATCCATGATATACATATTTTTTGTATTATTTCTAGATAGTATCAAAGCATAGGAAATAAATACAGTGGAGGAGAAGCTAAGTTTGTGACTAAATAGAATTCAAATTTGCAGAAGACTTTCTTGGTGTTACAGGTGATTCAGGATCGAAATGGATTTCAATGGCTTGAGATTGGAGTATTCACTAGAGGGAAGATCTAACTATATTTCTTGGAAAGACATGATGGAGGCAATACTAGAGGAAAATGCATTGAAGGAATTCATTGACAATGATGTTCCCAAACCCATTCTGATAGATGCTGCAAATCTTGATGCCTGGCAAAAGAAGTTTGAAAAGGCAAGGAGGATCTTATTGGAGGGAGTACGAGACCAAATTGTCTCAAGTCTCAATGGAAAAGCAACACCATATGCAATGTGGAAAGCTTTGACATATCGATTTGAGAGCAGCAGTGATCATAGAAAATTGGCACTAGAGGATAAACTCAGGAAAATCAAAATGGAGAAAGGCGACTCCATGCCAAAATATTTAATGAAGTTTGTCCAATGTCGGGATGAGCTTGGGAGTGTTGGCATCACTGTCGTTGATGATGATTTTGTGAGCCTAGCTCTTCTAAGTCTTCCCAAGAGTTGGCATAGTTATCAAGACTCTGTCAATGGAAGGTCAAAGCTACCAGATTGGGAACGAATTTGGTCAGATTTGGTGCAAGAAGAGTTCAAGCGGAATACCAGAGACGGATCTTCATCTATGAATGAAGATGAAGAAGATTGTGATTTGGCTACCAAGGTGAAGAAGGGGAAAGGAAAGAAATTCCATCCCAAATATGAGTTCGGTAAATATGGCAAGAAGCGTGACATGTATAGAGTGAAGTGTTTTCATTGTCACGAGCATAGACATTATGCCACTAATTGTCCACAAAAGAAGAAGAACAAGAAGGCTTCAAGATCTACAGTTGGTAAGGATTTGGCCTCAAAATTTGATCTTGACTTATCGCTCATTGGATGCATGGTGTCAAGTTCAATGGGATCGGTGTGGTACTTGGATAGTGGTGCTTCCTTTCACATGACAGGAGACAAAAAACTTTTTAGTATCTTGGAGGAGAAGGACCTCTAGATGCATATTGAAATGGGTGATGAAGGGAAGTACAGTGCTACCAAGATTGATACCATTACCTTCCAGAGACATCCAGGTAAACCATTTCAATTAAAAGATGTAATGCATGTACTAGGCTTGAAGAAAAATTTAGTCTCAGATGCACTGTTGGAGGATAGAGTCTATGATGTTGTTTTCAGTGAAGGAAAAAATTTCTTGAAACACAAAACAACAGGACAAGCCAATAATATTGGGATTCGATTTAAGAATCTCTATAAACTTGATGTAGATGTTTACGCAACATTGATGGGTAAGGTGGAAAAAGTGGTGAGTTGGGATGAGGGTGAGTTATGGCACAAGATATTGGGCCATCTTCACCATAGAGCCTTGAAAGTCATGCAGCAAATTTCTATGGGTCTTCCCAAGGGTACACTTGCGTAGTCAAAAACATGCAAGGGATGTACTATGGGGAAGTATGCAAAGGCAACTTTTTATGAGAAGGAGAACCAAGCTTCAGAAATCCTTTAGAGAGTTCACTCAGATGTGTGTGGACCATTCTCTATTTCTTCGAGAGAAAAGCATAAGTACTATGTGATATTTGTTGATGACTTTTCTCGAAAGTGCTGGATCTACTTCATGTAGAAGAAAGATCAGACATTCTCAAAGTTTCTTGAGTTCAAAGCACTGGTGGAGAAAGACATGGGGAAGCATGTGAAGGATCTTAGGAGCAAAAATGGTGGTGAGTACATCTCCAATTAATTCAATAACTTCTGCAGCAAAGAAGGAATTTGGAGAGAATTGATTGCACCTCATAAACCACAGCAAAATGGGGTTGCATAAAGAAAGAACAGAACAATTGTGGGTGTAGCACGAGCGATGTTGCATGATTAGAGCCTACCATTGCATCTGTGGGCGGAGGCATGCAACACAACAGTATTTGTGCAAAACCGTTTTCCTCATAGGATACTTGGCATGAGTACACCAGAAGAGGCTTTTACTAGTAAGAAACTTGATGTTTCACATTCTAAGATTTTTGGCTCATCTATTTATGTGCATGTGACCAAATATGCCAAGAAGAAGCTAGAACCGACAGCTGAGATTGGGATATTTTTGGGGTACACTAAAACTCGCCGAAACTATCGGGTGTATTTTCCAAACAACAAAATGATTATTGTGTGATGTGTTAGCCCCTCATAATTTCCTTGACAAAGCAAGCAAGGGGCTAATTTGTTTTATAAGCCTGCAAGGAATGCATTTCCCTTGTAAACACATCATCCTTGCAGCCTTTTCATGTTCCCTGCCTTGTGACTATTTCCCTCTGCTGTATTGAGTCAATAAGCCTTGCTGATAAATAATTACGCTCCAAAAGGCTTTATTCTGCCCTTTATACCCTTGCAAAACGCTTCGTTTTCACCCCTTTGTTCCTTTCCTCAAAGTCCCTTTTCTTCCCCCTATATTCCCCCTTTCCATCCCAGGAATCCCCTCTAAAACATCCCTACACCCTTTGTTCTCCCAAACTACCCCTCTATCTCCCTATCGTTACCCTCCTTAGGCCTTGAAATGCATTAAAATGGGTTAAAAACCCACTTTCCGACCTTATGATAGGCCTAAGCTCCTTTCCCGCAAGCCCCCGCACCTTTTCCTCCAACAGAACCCAGCACTGTGACCAAGTGCTAGCCCCGAAGGCGCTTGTCCCATATGTTTATCTGGCGCATTCTCAACCGTCGATCCATGTAGATCGGACGGTGATTGTTAATTCCACAACGCCCGTGTTTTCCCCATTCAAACCACCGATCGCGCCATCACCATCCATTCACCGCCAGATCAACGGTTCAGAGTTTACCCGCTGATGGTCCCCGCAGCGCACTATTTCAAAAACACGGTGGTTTCTATCGCACCGTCTTCGGGCAGTTGGCGGTATTTCCTCATCGGCCAGCAATTCCATACACCTCTCGACACGTGGCTCCTGTACAATTTCAAAACCTCTATCCCATCGCGCATTATTGTTCGATACAGGACGCGTAGCGATATTCACGTCAGTCGTTAGATCTCGAGAGCCTCATCCGACAGTCACCGATCAACAAAGCTGCGCGAGATTTAACCCATTGTCTCCATACCTCTGGTCCTCCAATCATTGTCCCCCACTGCATGTTCAACCGTTGATCTCCTCTCAGATCTGATGGTCCAGATTTGTCCCCGCCGTTGACTCTTCCGTCGTCGCTTGGTTCTACCACGTCACACCCCACGTGTACCCGTCGTATATTCTCCCCCATCTCATATATTTGTTCATAGGTCAGGTTTATTAAGGTTTTTCTTTTAAATCTCCTCTGCGCTCCGCCATTAAGGCCTCCCTCCATCATTCCTCTCCATTATTCCGTCGTCTAACCAGTGTGCATGGTCAGTCTGGCCACCCCCTATTGCGTCCACCAACTCCATTGTTTTCTTAACAAGTTTCGTGTTCTTGCAGGGTTTTCAAAAAGGCGGAAAAACGCCATGATTCATAGGAATCATTGTAAGCGGCACATTGAGCAGACAGAATTAAACCTGGAAGCTGGTACTACAGGAAGATGTCAAGAAAGGTGGCGGCAGTATAAATTCCATCAAAGGACAGATTTTGAAACTTCGCGAGCCCTATCCAGCGCCATTAAAGCCCAGATCTTGTAGAATCGAGACATTCCTGGAACAGTGGAAAAAAACCAGCTTATGATCAAGGATTTCAGCGCTCAGTATTGAAGGTTTTAGGCCTTAATGCAGCAGTTTAGTGGCAAACTACCAAATCGAGAATCCTGAGGATCACACAGGAGATCCAGCACGCAGAAAACAATTAAATCAGGGTTCAAATCAGCAGAATGTTTCTTCCAGAACGAGGACATAGTACACATTATTATTTCAGTTTATATTATTTCCAAGAAAAATTTTCCCCCCTTACAGCAATCCTATGCTATCAGAAGAATTTGTCTCACAAGTATGGCAATCCATTCAGTCATTTTGTTTATACAAAAAAGTACTACACAGTACTACAGTCAGAGTACATCCAGGGTCATATCAAAGTAATTGGAAGCCTAAAGGAGATCATTCGTGCACCCAAAGAATGCCAGAGATTAATGCTCTGAGTTTAAAACAGAATGGGCTTCAGCCCTCTTCCTCTACTAAGTGTAAATGTTGCATTTAGTTTTCTACCTACCTCCTCTGCTTCTCTTCAGTTATAAAACTCATGAGAAAAACATTGTAAAGGTTGTTGATCAGTTATCAGAGAACTGCAAGTAGTTCCTTCTGAGACACAGTCTCTGTGTAAAGTTGTAAGATAGGCTAAGGAATATGATTTTAGACTGAGTATTCAGCCACTGGCATTTTTTACTTGACTGGTATTGCTATTTTATATGACAAGCACATTTCTTTGGATCCTGATCTGAAGCAGCGGTGATGTTTTCCTATCTTTGTGTTTACATTCATTTAATTTCATTTCTACTGGCTTGCATCAGAATATTGGCATAGGATTTACCCTTGTTAGGTACCCTATGTTTCTACTCTCCTTGCCATTTATGTTTCTCTTCTAAATGTATTATCTAAGAAATGATTTCAGTTGATTTAACCAGTGTAGTGGATGTTGTTTCCTTCTCTCTGATGTATGAATTAAATGAATTCAATTCTTAGATGTTTCTTGTTACAGATTTAGTTGGAAGATTTGGGAACACTAGGGATTAGAGTTAGCCCTGTCCACTAGGATCCTTGTGCGACCAGCTAATATTTAACTTTGTGCTCTGAATCTGTGTTATCCCCTCCTCTCCTACCTTCCATATCACGATCATCTTTAAAGATCCTATGTTTTAGATGACTAGCCCAATTGAAAGCTTGCCTATTAAGTAGTAAGAAAACCCTTTCCTGACTCCATTGCCCAATGGTTTTGAATATTTCCTGGAAAATTTCATCTCTTCCTTATTCCTCTTTGCTCAGTTGTGTCTTATATTGAACCATTCTTTCCCGATAACCAGCAACCAAATCAAACAAACCCTGGGCCTATAACTAGCCTAATATCTTAACATTTGAGCTTCAAAGACATACACCTTTGACATATTATATATAGATCCCTCTCTAGACCCAGGAGGGCTAGATCCTGAGGTCTGAAATTGGTTCTGATGTTGTCTCATCTTTTGGTATTTCCAACCTTGCCAAAACATGGGAACACCAACATAATGGCGACTCCACTAGGGAACATTCTGAGCATTCCGCATCTTGCTACATCATAAGAACTTCATAAACCTACAATCTTTGGTTAGGTTGGCAGTTAAACACTCCTATTCTCACATCAACCTCTATACCATTTGTTGTGTTTCCCCATACTCTTGGACAAAGTCTGGAAAGGGCAAGGTAGCCTCCGGATCTCACACTCTTTCAGAGGTGACATATCAGGTAAATGCCCTCCCAGTCAATCTCTGGTTAGAGTTTGTTGTGTTTGGAGGAGATTCCTGAAAGGGGACATCTCATAAGCACTGTGGTGGACAGTGTACCCTCCAAAAACATCCTAAACCTTTCCACCTAGCGACTCCATATTCCCTAAATGTTTTAAAGACTCCACTGGTGATCAGTAGGCCTGCTGATTATCTTGGTTCACGTTAGACTCCACTGGAAGACCAGCCTCCATAACAACTTCAACCACAGTAGAAGTAACAAGTAGGGTTAAGTTTCTTGGTCAGTAAACAACATTTTGGCTTCTAGAACCATTCATACGAGAGCTTACCCTAACCCATACCCACCTGAAATATTTGACAACCCTGAGAGTATCCTCAAGGGAGCTCCTACACCTAAAATATCAACTGTTCCCAGTCACGTCTATAGAGCTAATTCTGCACCAAAAGATCTTACAGCTCTGTCACATTTTCATCTCGACCTAGACCTACCTAAAAGTCTATCTAGAACTAGGTCATTCAGTATCTTAGACCGGCCAGACCTTGAGTTTCCTGATTCACCACAGCAAAGTGGTAGACACCGTGGGAATAGACAGACCCCTCCATCTACACCTCCTGATACACATTTCATACAAAACTTGGGGCTCAGTCACCCTAGGTCTGCTCATCAGTCTTCTGCTGGTCATAATATTCCTGTCATCCATATACCAGCTGCCCAGGTTAATCCTTTACCTCATCAAAACGCTATCATGGCAGCATGGTATGCACCTCTGGTTTTACCTCAGCCTCTAGTATCCTTACCAAATGATTATCAGTCAAAGATCCCACACTTCACTACAAAGGAGTCCATCACAGCCCAGCAACATGTAGATAAGATGGAAGATTCTTTTGACTACATGGAAATAGATGATGATACAATCAAAATGAGAATATTTTCCCAAAGCTTAGGGGGTGATGTGAATAAATGGTTTAAGGGCCTACCTCCAGGTAGCATCAATGATCTTTCGGTTTTATATCAGACTTTCATAAACAAATGGGAAGCTAGGGCAAACCCTCGCCAACTCCTGGCAGAATACATGACCCTCAAAAGAAGCGTAGGAGAGGGTGTCCATGATTACACAACAAGGTTTAACAGCATTTATAATGCCCTCCCTCCACATATGAAACCTCCACAAGGCATGGCCCTAGCAAAATACCCTAAAGGCTTTGATGCTAACATGGCCTATGAGCTTAGGGATAAAGAGTACAACACACTGGAGGACATGCAGAAAGGAGCAGTGAACATAGAAGCAAATCTGATTGAAAAAAGAGCAGGACTAAAATCTGAGAGAAGGGTAACCTACAGAGATGACAATGTAGCTTCCACATCTGACCAAAATTATGACAAGATGTCTAAAAATATGGAGAGGTTACAGCAAATGATGGAAAAAATGGTTGTCATAGTCAGTAACCAGAATAGAAACCAAAACTTTAGAAGAAACAATACCACTCCCAACAGACAAAGAGAATCAAATCAACAAGTTATTCCCCCATTCCAAGAGAACTTTCTTGATGAAGATGAGGGAATCATAGAAGAGTCTGAAGGGAATACAATAAACATGTTTGAAGTAGAGAACTCAATCCATAACTGTGATGCAGAGGAAGATTAGCCCTCACCTTCATACCGGGATGAGGAATGGTTAGAAACTGAAGATTACAGATTAGGATTTGAAAATGCCATGATGCAGGTCAGAGAACAATATGAACTCAGAAGCAAGAAGAGTCAAGACAATTCCAAAGCCAAGACTTCTGAGGTCACCATTAAGAAAAGTCCTGAGAAAACTTCTAAGGTGACTGCTGAAAGTAACAAATCAGCATCTGAGTGTTCTGGAAAGAACAAAGAAAGGGACAAACAACAAATTGATAAACAAAACCAACCCACTAGTAGCACTAGAGCTGCAGTTAGTGCTCCTAATAAAACAGTCCCCAACCCTGTACATAATGATAATCAACACACTAATTATGTCACTAAAGCAGTGGCTAACAAAACAGAGTTGAACATTCCAAAGAGTCAGTCCACTTTCAATTTGGAAAGTGAGATTGCAAAAATTAAAATCTCTGTCCCACTCTCTGAGCTGGCCACTCAGGATGTATATAAAGGCCAAATTTTGAAAGCATTAAACTTAGGTGAAAATAATGACACTGTAAATCTGAGTGATGATCAACCTGCCATGCTGTTTGGTCCAAAAATAGAGGGAAAGCTTTAGGAAGGGGTAGTCCCACCTTTCTATGTCAGTCTCAACATTCATGACAAGATTCTTCATAATGCAATGCATGATTCTGGAGCATCTCACAACCTGATGCCTAAGGTAGTCATGGAAAGATTAGGCCTGGAGATAACCCGTCCCTATAAGGACCTATATTCATTTGACTCTAGTAGAGTAAAGTGTCTTGGCCTGATCAAAGATCTGTGCGTGAGTCTTACTCAGATTCCTATCAAGTGCATGGTCATGGATGTTGTGGTGGCAGACGTGCCACCCAAATATGGCATGTTATTATCAAGATCATGGGGAGCTAAGCTGCAAGGAACAATGCATATGGATGGGGTCTATGCCACAATCCCAATCTTTGGCCAACTTAGAATACTGTACAGGGAAGCACAAATGAAATTTCTGGTTAGTAGCCCTAAAAAGCCTGAAAAATCTCCTTTATACTTCGTACATACTGACCTTGACTCCTTCATCCTTTGTAATGATGATTCCTTAGAAGGGTCTACGTCCCAAAATAGAGATACAAACGAGGAAACAGAGCCAATGGACTTAAACATAATGGCTACCCTAGACTCAGAAGATGAAGACATAGGAAATCTTGAACAGTGCACTAAAACAACAACACTAAGTGAACCAGAAACAAAACACGAACAACAAGATAGTCAACTCTCTGAACTCCGCACATATCATGAAGAACGAAATAATCCTCAACCTAGCACAGACCCTATAATGCAACACAATGGCGAACCCAGCTGTAGGGAAATAAAGGATAACAAAAACGAGAGTGAACCCCTGTGGGAAATGAATTTCGATGGGTCCTGCACAAAAAGAACTGCTGGGGCAGGAGTGTGGGTACATAACACAGAGAGTGATTACGCAGAGAGCCATGCTTGCAACCTACACTTCAAATGTACAAACAACATTGCAGAGTATGAGGCTCTTATCTTGGGTTTAAACCTGTTGAGGAAATTAGGAGCCCGTAGGATAACTGTGCATGGAGACTCTAAGTTGATTATTAAACAGGTGAATGGTGAATACACATCGAAACATCCTAGGCTGAGAGCCTATAGGAACGACACTATGGATCTGCTGAAAACGTTTGTCGAATACGAATTAGCGTTCGTCCCTAGGGGTCAAAATGTCATTGCAAACGAATTAGCTTGCTTAGCTAGTTCATATCCTAAGATTCCCAGCGATCAGCAAATCATCATTCAGACCAAATTTAGACCTGTTGTGCCAGACAATGAAAAATATTGGCAGGTGTTTGAAGGTGATAAACAAATCGAAGATTTCCTAATAGGCAGAAACGATTTTGAGTCTTCTGATTCAGACTCCAAATCTTACAGTGGTTGCTTAAGTGAAGAATCCTAAGATGAGGAAGAAACACCCTGTAACATAGAAATAAACTCTTTAGATGAACAAACTAGAAATCTAGACGAAAAACATGAAAACGCAGATAATGAAGAAGTGGAGGTGCTGCAGGCCAAAGATAATAATATACCCAGAGGCCTGGCACCCTTAGAAGACCTCTTTGACTTTGATGATGTAGCAAAAAATCCCACTATTGAACATGCAGACTCCGACGTGGAAGAATGCAACATAGGCACTGAAGATAAGCCCAAAATGATTAAACTGGCTAAGTCTTTACCTGCAAACATGAAAAGGAAATACATCAACCTATTCAAGGAATTCATTGACGTGTTTGCATGGAGTTATGAGGACTTAAAGGCCTATGACACAAATATCATTCAACATAAAATACCCTTGAAAGAAAATCAGAAGCCCTTCAGACAAAAACTTCGCAGAATCAATCCAAAATAGTTGCCTGCAGTTGAAAAAGAGATTAAGAAGATGTATGAGGCAGGCATAATAGTTCCTGTAAGGTTTTCTGATTGGGTGTCAAATTTAGTGGCTGTGAGGAAGAAAATAGGGGAAATCAGATTGTGTATAGATTTCAGGAATCTCAATAGAGCCTCACTCAAGGACAATTACCCTTTGCCAAAAATGGAACATATTCTTCAGAGGGTAGTAGGCTCTAGGAGAATCTCCTTGCTAGATGGTTTCTCAGGATACAACCAAGTTTTAGTACTCCCAGAAGATCAACGGAAAACAACGTTTACCACCCCCTGGGGCACCTTTATGTATGTAAAAATGCCCTTTGGACTGATGAATGATGGAGCCACCTTCCAAAGAGCGATGGATATAGATTTTTTAGATGAGATAGGACACTTAATTTTTATTTACTTAGATGACATAACAGTCTATTCCAAGACTGAAGAAGAACATCTGAAACATCTGAGAAAAGTGTTTGAAAAATGTAGAAGGTTTGGTCTATCCCTAAATCCTAAAAAGACTGTATTTGGGCTGCAAGAAGGAAAGCTTCTTGGCCACATTATATTTAAAAGGGGGATTAGGATAGACCCACAGAGAGTTGAGAGAATACTACAGATCACACACCCAAGAAACATCAAGGAATTACAGTCCTTCATTGGTAAAATCAACTTCCTTAGGAGATTTATCCCCAACCTGGCTAAACACCTTAGAAACATGACTAACATGCTGAAGAAAGGTGAAGGAGTTAAATGGACTTTCAGAGCTAAGCAATCCTTCGAATCAGTGAAACTTGCACTCACCCAAGCTCCTGTCCTAATCAGCCCAGATTTCTCTAGAGATTTCCTGATCTTTTCATTTGCCTCTGATCACACAGTGGTCTCAGTCTTGCTGCAGAAAGGCACAGAGGGAATGGAACAGCTAATTTCCTTTTTTAGCAAAGCACTCAGAGATGCACCCTTGAAATACAACATAATGGGAAAATAGGCCTATGCTCTGGTTAAGGCCTTAAAGGACTTCAAGGTGTACATACTGCATTCTCACACCGTAGCTTACGTGCCCAACATCATAGTCAAATATATACTGTCCCAGGACCCAGATGGAAAAAGGGGCAAATGGATTGTTGTGATCTTAGATTACGACCTTGAGATAAAACCCACCAAACTGATTAAAGGTCAGGGCTTAGCTAAATTAATGGTTGAATCGAACTTACAAGCCCTAGACATTAACATGATAAATACCTTGGATGAGCAACAAGAATTTCCTGATCCCACTGTTGAGGAAAAATTACAGAGCTCTCCTTGGTATTATGATATTCTATATGTGCTTACACACCTCAATGCCCCTCCCGGACTATCAAAGACCAAGGCCAGATTCTTAAAACTAAAAGCCAGAAATTACTACATTTTGAATGAAAAATTATACTGGAAGAATCTGAATGGTCTATTGCTTAGATGTTTGCCTGAAAATGAGGTAGAGAGGGTTAAACAAGAATTCCATGCTGGAGAATGTGGAGGCCAATTGAGTTGGAAAGCCACTACAAAAAAAATACTCAGAGCTGGCTACTATTGGCCCACACTCTTCAATGATGTCCATAAAATGATAGTTGCCTGCCACAAATGCCAGATCTTTGAAGGCAAAAGAAAATTACTCCCTTTACCCCTACAACCCATCACTGTTGAAGGTCCCTTTCTACAATGGGGCCTAGACTTCATAGGGGAGATTCACCCTGCTTCTTCTGCACAACACAAATGGATCCTAACAGCCACAAACTACTTCACTAAGTGGATAGAGGCCATGCCCACTAGGAATGCCACAGATTCAGTCATCATTAGTTTCCTAGAAAATCACATCCTCTCTCGGTTTGGCTGCCCAAGGAAAATAATCACTGATAATGCTACTGCTTTCAGATCCAAGAAAATGGTTGATTTTTGTCACAGGTATCAAATAGCACTCGGTCATTCAACTGCCTACTACCCTCAAGGTAATGGATTAGCTGAATCATCAAACAAGATCCTGGTAATCATTATCAAGAAACTGTTGGAAGAGAACAAAAATTCATGGCATAACAAGTTGGTGCATGCCTTGTGGGATGACAAGCTTACAATAAAGAATTCCATTGGCATGTAACCATTTCAGCTTGTCTATGGTACAGAAGCAGTATTCCCTACCAGCCTTGGGATACCAGTGGTTAAGCTGATCCAGGATATTCAAACAGAAGAAGATGGTATGGTGAGGAGAATAAACCAGACAATTCATCTCCAGCAAACAAGGAAAGAGGTCTACAACAAAGCAGTGAAAGTTCAGGAGAATATAAAGAAATTGTTTGACAAGAGAACCAAAGCTGTTGATTTCAAAATTGGAGACAAAGTTATTAAGTGGGACTCAAGGAGAGAGGATAAAGGAAAGAATTGCAAGTTTGACAGTTTGTGGCAAGGTCCATACATCATCCAGGCCATTGTGGGTCCAAATGCTTTATTCCTACAAGAATTAGATGGTACAGAGCTGTTTGGGGGCCCTGTCAATAGCAGGATGCTCAAACACTACTTCTGTTGATTCTAAATTTCCAGTCTTCATTTCCATTTTACATACCATTGCAATTTTTATTTTCAAGGAAAAAGAGAAAATGTTTCCAAAAAACATAGGAAAAGGAGAGGTTCAGACATGCTCAAAACATGAACCTCAGAAGTGCAACAAGTTGGCTCTAATATGATCAAAGCCTGAGCCAAAGGAGTAAAGCAGCTGGTCCTAACATGCTCAAAATCTGGACCAGCAAAGAAGAAAAAAGAATCAGCTCTAACATGCCTAAAACCAGAGCTGAAATGAAAAAAAAAAGTGACTCTAATATGCTCAAAACTTGAGTCACGAAAGAGAAAGAAGGATACTTCAAGTTCAGATCTCAAGCCTTCACAGTTTTGTTTCAGTTTTCAGCAAAGTTTTGTCCATGTGCAACTATTTTTATGCCTTGGATCCATAGCGAGTCAGACAGTCTAATCCTGGCATGACTGTTTTTCAATTTCTGTCGTCGAATATAGAGAAGAAATCTACTGGACAGTTCAATCCCAGTAGATGTTAGTTTAGGTAGAGAAACAAATGAGACCAACAGCCTAATCTAGTATCATGGAGAAATAAGGGTAGATTTAGCATAGGTTTATTTTCTGTTTGTAAAAATAAAATGATGTAAAGGGTCTGCTAGCTCAAATGCACCCTAGAAGAAGAAAAAATGCTAGGATTGTAGTGTGGGTAGGTAGCTTTGTTGGGAAAGTGTTTCTGCTGATGTAATGTCTTCATATTGTGGTAGTTGATCAAAGAAAGAAAGGGATGTACCAAGTAGCAGGCAACTGGCCTAGTCCAAAGATCTATTCTCTGAATTCTTGACTCCTTCAAGAAGAAGCCATCCCCATGTGGAGCCACTGTTAGCCCCTCATAATTTCCTTGACAAAGCAAGCAAGGGGCTAATTTGTTTTATAAGCCTGCAAGGAATGCATTTCCCTTGTAAACACATCATCCTTGCAGCCTTTTCATGTTCCCTGCCTTGTGACTGTTTCCCTCTACTGTGTTGAGTCAATAAGCCTTGCTGATAAATAATTATGCTCCAAAAGGATTTATTCTTCCCTTTATACCCTTGCAAAACGCTTCATTTTCACCCCTTTGTTCCTTTCCTCAAAGTCCCCTTTCTTCCCCCTATATTCCCCCTTTCCATCCTAGGAATCCCCTCTAAAACATCCCTACACCCTTTTTTCTCCCAAACTACCCCTCTATCTCCCTATCGTTACCCTCCTTAGGCCTTGAAATACATTAAAATGGGTTAAAAACCCACTTTCTGACCTTATGATAGGCCTAAGCTCCTTTCCCGCAAGCCCCCGCACCTTTTCCTCCCAAAGAACCTAGCGTTGTGACCGAGCGCTAGCCCCGAAGGCGCTTGTCCCATATGTTTATCGGGCACATTCTCAACCGTCGATCCATGTAGATTGGACAGCGATTGTTAATTCCAAAACGCTCGTGTTTTCCCCATTCAAACCACTGATCGCGCCATCGTCGTCCATTCACTGCCAGATCAACGGTTCGTAGTTTACCCGCCGGTGGTCCCCGCAATGCACTATTTCAAAAACCCGGCGGTTTCTATCGCACCACCTTCGGGCGGTTGGCGGTATTTCCTCATCGGCCAGCGATTCCATACACCTCTCGACGCGTGGCTCATGTACGATTTCAAAACCGCTATCCCGTCGTGCATTATTGTTTAGTACAGGACACGCAGCGATATTCACGTCAGTCGTTAGATCTTGGGAGCCTCATCCGACGGTCACTGATCGACGAAGCTGCGCGGGGTTTAACCCATTGTCTCCGTACCTCTGGTCCTCCAATCGTCGTCCCCCACCGCATGTTCAACCATTAATCTCCTCTCAGATCCGACGGTCCAGATTTTTCCCTACCGTTGACTCTTCCGTCGTCGCTCGGTTCCGCCACGTCACACCCCACGTGTACCCGTCGTATATTCTCCCCCATCTCATATATTTGTTCATAGGTCAGGTTTATTAAGGTTTTTCTTTTAAATCTCCTCTGCGCTCTGCCAGTAAGGCCTCCCTCCATCATTCCTCTCCATTATTCCGCCGTCTAACCAGTGTGCATGGTCAGTCTAGCCACCCCCTGTTGCGTCCACCACCTCCATTGTTTTCTTAACAAGTTTCGTGTTCTTGCAGGGTTTTCAGAAAGGCGGAAAACTGCCATGATTCATAGGAATCATTGTAAGCGGCGCATTGAGCAGACAGAATTAAACCCGGAAGCTGGCACTACAGGAAGATGTCAAGAAAGGTGGCGGCAGTATAAATTCCATCAAAGGACAGATTTTGAAACTTCGCAAGCCCTATCCAGTGCCATTAAAGCCCAGATCTTGCAGAATCGAGACATTCCTGGAACAGTGGAAAAAAACCAGCTTATGATCAACGATTTCAGCGCTCAGTATTGAAGGTTTTAGGCCTTAATGCAGCAGTTTAGTGGCAAAGTACCAAATCGAGAATCCCGAGGATCACACAAGAGATCCAGCACGCAGAAAACAATGAAATCAGGATTCAAATCAGCAGAATGTTTCTTCCAGAATGAGGACACAGTACACATTATTGTTTTAGTTTATATTATTTCCAAGAAAAATTTTCCCCCCTTGCAGCAATCTTATGCTATCAGAAGCATTTGTCTCACAAGCATGGCAGTCCATTCAGTCATTTTGTTTATACACCAAAGTACTGCACAGTACTGTAGTCAGAGTACATCCAGGGTCATATCAGAGTAATTGGAAGCCTGAAGGAGATCATTCGTGCACCCAAAGAATGCCAGAGATTAATGCTCTAAGTTTAAAATAGAATGGGCTTCGGCCCTCTTCCTCTACTGAGTGTAAATGCTGCATGTTGTTTTCTACCTACCTCCTCTGCTTCTCTTCAGTTATAAAACTCATGAGAAAAACATTGTAACGGTTGTTGATCAGTTATCAGAGAACTGCAAGTAGTTCCTTCTGAGACACAGTCTCTGTGTAAAGTTGTAAGATAGGCTGCGGAATATGATTTTAGACTGAGTATTTAGCCACTGGCATGTTGTACTTGACTGGAATTGCTATTTTATATGACAAGCACATTTCTTTGGATCCTGATCTGAAGCAGCGGTGATGTTTTCCTATCTTTGTGTTTACATTCATTTAATTTCGTTTCTACTGGCTTGCATCAAAATATTGACATAGGATTTACCCTTGTTAGGTACCCTATGTTTCTGCTCTCCTTGCCATTTATGTTTCTCTTCTAAATGTATTATCTAAGAAACGATTTCATTTGGTTTAACCAGTGTAGTGGATGTTTTTGCCTGCTCTATGATGTATGAATTAAATGAATTCAATTCTTAGATGTTTCTTGTTACAGATTTAGTTGGAAGATTTGGTAACACTAGGGATTAGAGTTAGCCCTATCCACTAGGATCCTTGTGCGACCAACTAATATTTAACTTTGTGCTCTGAATCTATGTTATCCCCTCCTCTCCTACCTTCCATATCACGATCATCTTTAAAGATCCTATGTTTTAGATTACTATCCCAATTGAAAGCCTGCCTATTGAGTAGTAAGCAAACCCTTTCCTGACTCCATTGCCCAATGGTTTTGAATATTTCCTGGAACATTTCACCTTTGCCTTATTCCTCTTTGCTCAGCTCTGTCTTATATTGAACCATTCTTTCCTGATAACCACAAGCAAATCAAACAAACCAAACAAACAAACGACGGGCTTATAACTAGCCTAATATCTTAACATTTGAGCTTCAAAGGCATACACCTTTGACATATTATAGATAGATCCCTCTCTGGACCCAGGAGGGCTAGATCCTGAGGTCTGAAAGTGGTTATGATGTTGTCTCATCTTTTGGTATTTCCAACCTTGCCAAAACATGGGAACACCAACACGATGGGATATAAAATTTGATGAGGAGAAAGCCATGTGATTGTCCCTTGAGAGGGAGCTACATTTTATGCAGAGGAGGAACTCTTGGTTATAAAGTATGAACCTCAAGATGTGGAGCAACCACATGCGGAGGATCATGGAGTTGTAGAAAACACTCATGTAGATCCATCCACCAGAAATTGTAGAAGGTGTACCATGAAAGCTGATAGATTGAGACTTGATGCAGCAGAGAATGTAGGAGCACCTACTTCACTGCACAGACAGAGACAGTCTCTAGACAGGTTTACTAGATACATGGCTCTTATGAGCAAGTGTATTGTGACAGAACCATCTTACTTTCAAGAAGCAGTGCAGCAACCAATTTGGGTTGATGCTATGGTAGAGGAGTATGAATCCATCGTCAAGAATAGTGCATGGGAGATTGTCCCAAGACCGGTCGACAAATCTGTGATTGGATCTAGATGGATCTACAAGGTAAAGCAAGCTATTGATGGGAGTGTGGAGAAGTAAAAGGCCAGATTTTTTGGCCCGGGTATTCTCACAGATTGAGGGGATCTAATATGATGACACTTTCACATCAGTCACGAGGTACTCTTCCATTAGATCTATCCTTTCACTCTCAGTGCAGATGGGTTGGCGCATTCATTAGATGGATGTGAAAACTATGTTTCTCGATGGAGTTATTGAGGAAGAAGTGTACATAGAGTAGCCATAAGGTTTTGAGATCTTTGATAGTGAGTCACATGTGTGTCAACTCAAGAGATAATTGTATGGGCTGATGCAAGAACCTCAAGCGTGGTACACTCATATTGACAGCTATTTTACCAGGTTGGGCTTCACCAAAAGTGAAGCTGATGCAAACCTATACCAAATTGTGGTTGATGGTAAGCTCTTGATTATCGTACTTTATGTTGATGATCTAATTTTGATAGGTGATGAGTAGCTGATGCAAGGGAGTTTGAAATGAAGGACATGGGACTCCTTCACTATTTCCTTGGCTTGGAAATATGGAAACGGGATGGTGAAATTTTTTTTCTCAAGGAAAGTATGCCAAAGAGATACTGGATAAGTTTCACATGGAGAGCTATAAACCCATGGACACTCCTTTTCTAGGAAATTGGAGGAAAGGGGATGCTACTTCTGGAGAAGTTGTGGAAACTACTTTCTATAGGCAGCTAGCAGGTTCACTAGTGTACTTAGTGAACACCAGACCAGACATTTTCTACGCAGTTAACCAACTGAGTCATGTTATGGTTAAGACAACCAGGCTCTTTTTGAAGGTAGGGAAGCATGTCTTGAGATATATCAAAGGCACTAAAAAGTATGGATTATGGTATGGACAGACACAGGGAGTGAAGCTTCAAGGCTTCACGGATGCAGATTTCCAGGCAGTCCACCAAACAGAAAGAGCACATCAGGAGGGATCTTCAGCATAGGATCGACAACAGTTTCTTGGTACAGCATGAAGTAACAATCTGTGGCACTCAGTTCGGCGGAGGTAGGGTACATGGTAGAAATTCAAGCTACATGTGAGGCCATCTGGATGAAAAAAATCCTATTTTGTATGTTTTGTTCTCACATGGATCCGACAGTGATACATTGTGATAACTAGAGTTTCATTAAACTTTCAGTTAATCTTGTGTTTCATGATAGGTCTAAGCACATAGAAATCTGGTACCACCATCTCAAAGATTGTGTTCAGAGGTGCATAATGTTACTTTAGTACATTCCCACGGAACATCAAGATGTAGATATTCTGATGAAGGTGCTCACCAGGAGCAAATTCGAATACAATAGAGGTAGGATCGGGGTGGAAGATAATCCCTTTCTTGTTGAGAGGGAGTGTTGAGGTCCAAAAAGAAATTTCATCATCTACACTAGTGTGGGACCAATAGGTCCTAGAAGCACCTACACTAGTGTGGGACCAATAGGTCCTAGAAGCACCTACACTAGTGTGGGACCAATAGGTCTTAGTAGCACATACACTGGTGTGGGCTAAATTTGGTGCAATGTCTATTTTAATCTTTTCTTAATTAAAATGGACAATAAAATGTAATCTTATCTCATGATCACTTGTAATAGTTAACTAAGTATGATAAACTCATTTAGCTCATGAATTTCTAGTTGAGGGTATTTGGTGAGGCATGCAGAGTAATTCTAGTTTTAACAGAGTTCGAAGTGCAGTTGGTGCATTATTTAATGCATGGGAAATCAGTTAAATCAATCTAGGTGAGTTAAATTCAATTGAGCTAGTTGTAACTGTTTGTTGCACTAGTGAGAGATCAAGTGAATTAAATATTATTTAATTTACAATCAGTGATCTAACATGAAACTGATGATTTACTATTATTAGTTGCATGCATGTCAGTTCCAGTGGAGACCTGGTTGAGACAAAGGTGAAAGGGATGTTAACTATTAGTTGTAGGATTATTGGATTGCACCCATGCAACCAAACACACATTGGATTGCCCGTGATCCTTGTTCATTTTAGGAAGGCCAAAATTCCTAAACAATAGGGATTGCATTCATCAGGAATTAAGCAAGCAAGGCAGGTTGTTTAGAGGCTGAGAATTGGCTAAGTGTTAGCTAGTTTTGTCCAGGACAGAGTGAGACAATTAGTTGAGTGTTGGAAACTCTTCTGAGAAGAGTGAATTGTAATTGTTTCATGCTTCCATGTTGAATATACAATAGAAGATAGTGGGGTTTTGAGCAGCAAGTTGTCCCTGGGAAATCATCCGTGTTGTGGTTTTATTTTATTCTTTCTTTGCTTCATGTGATTGGTGATTATGTTTAATTTCCACAATTGATTTGTAGAAGCGATTCAGTGTCTACCTTTAGTAAATTGTTAGATCAGATTGAATCCATGATATACATATTGTTTGTATAATTCCTACAGGAACCATCTCATATAACAATGCTCTCCTCTAGGTGGGAAAAGCTACATTAACAAGGTCATACATGCTCCCCAGAATGGGTAAAATGACTTCTAGAATTTTGTTGAATGGGATGAAAATAATTTCTCAAGTGGCCTCTACTATTTTGATAATACCACCTGACAAAACATTACTCAACATCAAGTGAAATAATTAATAGTTATGGACAATAACCATAAATGAATCATAGTGGGCCATACCTATTACTAGGGGCACAATAATATTTCACATAAATTTCATCTTCAAATGTTTAACTAGATAAAGTCCCATAAACAAGTTTGTTCCTTATATTATGGATGGTTAGTTCAACAACCCTATTAGTTATTTCCGGCCCCCAAAGGGAAGTGACATGTCCTAAGTTATCTCATCAATCCATATGTTTGTGTGAAAATGGTGGTTGCAGAGTGGGAATAACTTCAAGGTAAAGTTCTAGAGCCATTTGTCCAACTAATGGGGGTCTAACCTCCTAATTGTATATATTTAAGGAAGAAGCAATTATGGATGCATGAGTTACCCCTTTCATCAGCTTACTCTCTCCACCCCTCTAGAGCACTTTTTAATTATTATGGTTTATATTTATTTGGGTGCATTATAGCTCAAAAACCCACGATTTCCTTTGAAATTTTCCATTTCCCTTTTAAGATGAAGTATTTTATTTCTCATCAGGGTTAGGAAAGTACAAGAATTCATTTTTATAGAGGAAGCACCATGTTCTTGAGGAATTGGGTGATGGCTAATAATGGTGGTAGAGCTCCTACTAGGCTTTTTTCCACACACTATACAAATTTCCTAGCCACCATTTACATTTTATCTTTTTCTTTCATTGTCGATTTCTATACTTTTATCTTTCTTTTAGGTACATCAAACTCTAGGGTTAAGTTTTTTATACCCAAACTCAAGGATGAGGATGAAGGGTGTCAATCCAATTACCAATGATCACCAACTCTTCATAAAACCTTAAGGCCTTAGAGGAGGTCCCGCTAGACTAGAGTCAAAGGCTAACCTCCCAAGTGAAGTGAGGGAACAAGAATACAATCAAGATTAGTTAGTTGTCTAGTTTTACCCTTAATCCATATTAGTATGCCCAAAAAATTAAGTGAAAGCACATGGTTGCAAAAATGGTTAAAACACATGTCAATGGATATGCCACCTTCTTTCAAGGAGTGTCGGATGGGAGAGAGTAATTTGATTAGAGAAAGAAGTAGAAGATCCTAACACAATGTTATGTTATAATCATATAAGGTTGTTGATTGGTTGGATGTCTAAAGAAGAAAAAAAATCTCCTATAGAGTACCCCATAAGCCAATTCCTCCAAATATTCCACCCAGAAAGCACTATAACATAGATGGCATATTATATAATGATCCTTTCTAGATTAAGAGGCAGAATATGAACATCGGTTTTCCCACTTTAGTAAATTTTTCCACAAATAATTGCAATACAAATGGAAATTTGATAATTTGGTATTGGTATGCCCATTTCAAATTGATTTGATCAAGAATATTTGCAATACAAGACAATGTCAATTCTAAGAAGTGACATCCCTTCTTGTCCATGCCTAGTTAAATCAAGCACATGCATAATCGTTCATTACACACTTGAAATAAAACCACATAGAGCCAGAAATTTGTAATGGTATTTTTATCCACAGTGAAATGCCAATAAACTTTTCAATTAGATCAATGGAAAGAAAAATAATAAGAAATGATTTTACAATGAAGAAAATTACGCAAATCCTATTGAACTTCAAGTAGGTATACTCTTTGTAGTGAAGCACATAAGAAAATTGTTTTCATGCAGAGGGAAAATCCAGGTTCAGAATGATTTTTCCAACAAAGGCCCTTAGACACCAACCCTTTTGGCAATAGTTGCATGCAAGTGAAGCCTCACCTAAGGAATTTATGGGGGGGCTGTAAGAACCATGAAATTTCTGCAATGATGAAGGAGATGGGGATTTCACATTATCATTACCATATTCATCATGTAACTATTGGATAGAATTCATAAAAGAAATTAAATTATGCCATCATTCATAGCCATTTAACAAAATTATATTGTGAAAACCAAACAAGTCATCACAAACTACACGAAAAAACATAATACAATCCAAACATATCCCTTCATTATAATTTCAAAGTCTTCATTACACCCATTTTTGTCGTGGATCACCAACCTATATTAATTCTCATTACAACACAAACATAGATTTAAATACATATAAAATCATCCAAAAGCCACATCATTTACATCAGGACTTGATCTATTTATAGTTTTACATTTGGACGCAAGCTGAAGAATAACCTATTTTTAATATGGAAAGTAAATATTACCATGGGAAAAGAAAATAAAATAAGCATAACATCTTTCCTTATTCTCTGTATTCTCATGCGCTAACCCTTGGTCGACCTTCCTGCATGGTGCTCCTCTACACAGGTCCCAAAACTTGTACCCCAAAAATGTTGTTCCAATAGGCCCCCAAAAACCACCTATGGCTCATCCTTAAGCCACTTAGTATTTCTTTCGTTCTATTAAGGGAATATTTTCTTTTTTTGTTGCAATGAATGTTTCCAATGTATGCTTCAGTGTAGAGACCTTTTTCCTTACCTTTTCCGCTTTCCCCAATATTTTTTCTACTATTTCAACTATCATTGGGGTCTTCACCTTTATTACCTGCTTAACCCACAAATGAACAATTATGATATAATTCATGACCTTAAGTTCTTTGTTGTACAAGGTCTCAATACTCTGCGACAATTGCTACTGCTCAGCTCTCTTCTAATTTATCTACTTAGACAACTATGCTCTTTACAACATGGCATCCCTAAGCTTAGTTATATGTATTGTGCTCAAGATGCTCTAGATATTTTGATCCCTCTCTTGCTCTATCTATATCTTCTAGTGAAAAAATATTATTTTTGATAGTCTGCAAGGCTATATCCACTGAAGGGTCATCTAATTCAAAAATGAAGGTTAACTTAAAATCTTGAGCCATGTCTCCCCAGTTTGTTATTCCTCTATGCACTTCTAGTTTTGTATACCAATTTTTAGGGATTGTATCTAATGTATGTGTAAATAGATCACAACCATTATTCCTTGGGTATTGTCTTCTTAGTTCATACTATGACACAACCTTTAATATGAGTGGTAGGGAAACTGATGCAGGAGCATCTAACTGAAAGGCTACAGATGGAGTTGATTTCTTTTTCCGGACAGAAGAAGAAGTTTGAATTCTATTTTACTTTGCTTTAAGTTTATTTGGGCTAACACAGCCATTGTAATTTGTTGAATAAAAATATAGTTGAATTAGGGTTAGTTAAGTATTTAGTTTTATAAACTATTATGGAACTGAATGACAGTTTCTCAACCATACGGGGATTTTGGAAAGATGAAAACCAAACCAAATCCATCATTGGGGGGTTCTGCCATCGATAGGGAGAAAGGAGAGAACTGAGAAGCAGATGTAAAAACCAGCCACCTGAGGGCTTGGCTCTGTAATTTTCATTTCTAAATTAATTCCAAGTGTTTTGTGCTTGATCGTGCTCTCTGTCCTAAAACAATATTTTATTTCCAAATTAATCCCAAAGTGTTTTGTGTTTTGATCGGGTTTCCTATTTTAAATATTTGTTAAAGTCGAACATTTGCATTTAAACCTACAACAAGAAGACAAATTGGATTTGTAGGCACAGCGAGACCATAGATCTTACATACCCCTTTGTTGAATTGAATATTGTGCTATTCACAAAACAAAGATCAATCGAATTCGTAGACTTGATAAGGACCATTGGATCCAACACCAATCAATGGTGAAAGATCACATCGCCAGTGGGAAGACATCGCACATCGCAAAATATAGCGTTTATGGTCCAGTTCGCAAGTTAAAGTGTTTGAATTGTGATGCGAAGTAAGACAACGGAGACAGACGTAGACCATTGGATCCAACAAATATTAAATGTCATAGATTGAAAGCACACCGGGAGTGATTTCGTAAATCGCAAGGTTTAAGAGTTAACGTTAAGGACCATTGCAAAGGAAACTAAAATTTTTACAATGCGAAGTGGAGGGACACGTGTCGTCTCTATGCAACATCGCATCCCGCAAGAAATAGATTTTAACTCTTAAGTTACGTTGTAAACTTCGCGAAGTGTGATTGTCCTCGATTGGTCGGATTTGTGTGGAACCCTCTAGGTAAGACACCTGTGTATGTGTGTTTTTTTAGGGTTTTATGTGTGGTCAGACTAAAAGAAGCGTTGTTGATCGTGCACATATGTACGTTAATAAATAGTTGAACCCTGCTGTGAATAAGGGAATTATGTCTAGAATCCTAAAAGCACAATGTCGTGGTGTATTCTAGTATTATTGCATCTAGTCTACATCAATTGGTATCAGAGAGAATCTTTCTTCCTAAGTGAATATGGGAGTAGGAAGAAGAGGTTGGGGAAGAGCTGCAAGGGGAGCAGGAGATGAAGGAATGCGTGAAGAGATTAGAGTGTTGTCAGCACATTTGGCAGTAATGGAAGAAGGAATGAGTAGGGATCCTAAAGGTGTAGATGACAGTGATGAGGAGCCTATGGCACAAACAGATGGGGCAGAGGACGAGACACTAGAAATTAGACTACTTAAATCTATTTTGATGGCTAGTAGCAAGCCAAGACCATAGCTCTCCAATTATGATGGCAGTTTGTCCACAGAAGCATTGTTGGATTGGATAAATGAGTTAGATAAATACTTCGAGTATGAGGAAGTTAGTGAGGACAGAAAAATTAGGTTTTTTGTTACTAAATTGAAAGGACACACCGCCCTGTGGTGGGACAGTGTGCAGGAAGAGAGGAGAATATTGGACAAGCCTTTGATCAAGATATGGGACAAAATTATTGCAAATATGGAAATAAAATTCCTGCCTAAAGATTACCAAATTTTCCTTTACAGACAAGTCCAGAATCTAAGAGAGAGAACGATGACTGTAGAGGAATACACAGAAGAATTCTATAAAGTGAACTTGAGTGATGGGTATGTTGAAGATACCCCTGAGAAGACAGCAAGATTTGTGAATGGTCTACGGATGGAATCTTAGATGAGATCAGTATTATTTCCCCTAAAACTGTAGAGGAGGCATATCAATGTGTAGAAATTAGCTGCATAAATCACTTATTCAATGGAGATTAACCCGATTACACATCAATTTCGAATTGCATGCATAACACATAATCTCATCTACAATTAATTGTCACATGCGGAAATAATAGAAGCAATCTCACATCAAATCAATCACACATTAACTCAGTATGTATGGGGAAATCCTATAGCTGAAAACCCCGCAACTATTGTGTATATTATAATGGAGAAATCATGTAACAAAACAAGTACAATACTCCTCACAAGTACTCAGTACTTTCTCATAAAGTCACACACAATCTAGCTTAGTTTTGAACAAGTCACTGGTTCAAAACTCCCTGCCAATTGCCTTGCCTCTATTGCGCAATCATGGCCTGTATATGAAGAGATCCAAGGTTCCAATCCCCTTGGCTTGACTGCGCAATTGTCATGGACAATTCCTCCAAGTGTAATGCAAATCCCATGCAAAACTGATCCTCCAACTGATAGCTTTACTCACCCTTTCATCTACCTCTTCCACTGGTCTCCACTGAACCGATCATGCACTGTAGTGAACTGAAGTGTTCTTGAGTTGACTAATGAGTTAATATTTAGTAAATTAAATATTATTTAATTTACTCCACTCATATCTAGTTGATTAGTTAGTTAACTAATCCCAACTAGTTCAACCAAAACAAACAGAACACAACTCCACTACTTGTCCCGTTAACTCCTCCAAAACTCCTGCCACTGAAGTCTAACTGAAGCCAACCATGCAAGATGCCATCAAACCCTAGGAACCACGGGATTCCTTGTGTCAGTTGCATGAGTCACCTCCATGACTCAAACTGAAGTGCGCCAAGAGAGTAAACTGCTGTTTATAGTCAAAATATTATTAAGGGTAAATAATATTTGACTTCCATATTTTTTAGGAGATCAGTCTAAAAATAGCCTGGGTCCTAAAAAATAGGGTCTCATCTATTTTTACCGACATGTCGCATCCATCAAGAATCTCCAAGTAGAATTCCCAAATTATGCTCCGTATGTCTAAAAATAGACATAGTCTAAAATAGACTTTGCGCCAGAATTTGCCTGCGGGCCCACTTAGTGAAGGCGACTTCATTTCACTAAGCTCCATCATCTTGCTGCATTTTCAACACTCCCTCTCAGCAAGATATGGATTATCTGCAACCCCTATCCTGCCTCTGTGGAATTCGAACTTGCTCCTGGTGAGCGCCTTCGTCAAGATGTTGGCATCCTGATCCTCCGTGGGAACATATGAAAGCATCATGATTCTCCGCTGAACACAATCTCTGATATGATGGTACCTGATGTCGATGTGTTTGGATCTATCATGAAATACTGGATTAGCCGAGAGTTTAATGCAACTCTGGTTATCACAGTAAATCACTATAGGCTCCAAATGCAACTCGAACAATCCAACGAGGATCTTCCTCATCCAAATAGCCTCGCATGCCTCCAAATCCCGTCGCCATGTACTCCCCGCCCGCCGAACCGAGGCCACGGGACTTCGCTTCCCCGCCGTACCGTGAAACCGGCGATCGATCCAATGGGAAGCCGAAAACTATCCGTAAGTGCTCTTCCAGTCCGTTGGGCTCCCTGCCCAATCTGCATCAGTGAAGCCAGAAAGCTTCACTCCATTCTCCTGTCTGTACCATAGACCATATCCC